>QPKB01000009.1:4670418-4790984 GCA_003546025.1 Camphora micrantha | reverse complement strand
CTATAAAATAATTAGTATAATGATATTGCAGCGGGCCGGCCCGGGGTAAATGGGCTAGGTTGTTTCTGCCCAATCCCAGTCCCATTTTGGTCGGGCTTTAAAAATATTGTCCTGTATTTTTGGGCTTGGGATGGGCCAGGCCGAGTACCCATTTCAACGTGTCCCATTGACAGGCCTAGTTGCCATGCCCATGAAGACAACCCAAAATGTTGGCAGGATTCATAGAACCCATAGAATAGAAGAAACTTTAGTCAAACTAGATAGCTAACAATTATACAGAAAAAAAATGGTAGAAAAATAACAAAAACTAATTTTATCAGACATTTTGTTCATCTAACTTTAGAAAGCTGTTCTCAGCCATCAATTAATTAACTCTTCTTGTACCAAAGAAATCAATTAATTAACTCTTATTTATACAGTCAATTTTGACTCGTGAATATGATGGTTAGGAATATGAAATAGTGCCTATTCCATAGGGCGCCTATTTTCAATCTTCCCACCACAATGGGTTGGAATTTTTGGCTGGACCCATCATTTGGGTGGGTCCCTTTCCCAAGTAACTTAAGAGAAGTGAATTATAGACAACCATGTGTGTTACTGGTATCAGTCAAATAGTGGGTCCCTCCCATCCAATTTGTTATCTAATGTAATATAGTTTATATCTCGTTTGTTGGTTGCAAAGGGTAAGTAACATCCGGAAAGTATTTGCTTTGCTTTATCAAGCAAAAGTATTTTGATTCAAGTTCCTCCTGTTTTTTTCACCAACACCAATTTCGTCAAAGTGGTCCACATTAATGCACTGACGCTACAAGCCTACACCGTAGTTCTGCCCATTGGGGATATCCATTTCCTTTTGGCCTCACGGGATTCAAGGATTCAAGAGCTTTGCCCTCATCCCAAGTCAACAGGTCACAGTCATCCCACAACTAATTAGCTAGCGAGAGGGTAGTAGGGTACCCTACGAAGGAATCTTATTATGACTGAGACTACTATGCTATTTTCTATGACCATTTTTTTTTCTTTTGACACCCACTTCTTCTCTACACCTACGATTGAAATGTGGGGATTTCAAATTTTTAAAGAGTTGCTACCTGCACACTATTTTTTACTTTGCACAAACCTATTTTTTTATAGGGGTAATTAGTCAAAAGTCCATCAGTACAGTTTTATAAGGCCTCCAGTCCAACAACTTTTTCTCTAAGGCCTGTAGTCCATGCAGCTGGACATGTTTTAGCGAGAGGTTCCTAGATACGCAACATCATACATTTTCATGACTGATTTGCCCTTTCAACTGTTTAGGCATGAAATTTTGAATTTTAAAATTTCAAATCTTCCATTCTCCTTCATTCCTAGAGCAAGGTTTTCTCTCATTCTCTATTGTCCCAGAGAACTCCCTTCAGTTTTCTTCTCTCTATTTCTCTCGGCAAGTTGTGGTATCAAAGCCTGGGTTGTGTCACGGTTGTGATCGACGGACGTCCATCGGTTTGGATCTCGAGGAAGAGATTGCTTGCGTCTCTTGTGTTCCGCCGCATGGAGAGAAGGAGAGAGAGACAGAGGATCAGATTGATCCTCGGTGGGCCACACAGATCGGATTTGCAGTTGATTGGAATGGAGAGATCGGATTGTTGCATATTTGGTTCCATTTTTTGAAGCAAATAGAGAATCAGGATTCCTTGCTTCTTGGTGTTGCTATCGCAAAGAAGGAGAAGGGTAGTGTGCCCTATTCCTATTGTAGAGAGAACAGAGGAATTAGATCTCTGTTGGTTTGGCTTTCGGAAGTCGATCGCTGTAATTGAAGAAGGAGACTAGAAAAGGGGGAGATATTTGCTGTCGCCCGCAGCGCCAACATCGTCAGGGAAGGAGAGGCCAACCCCCCTCGGAGTTTGGTTTCTACGATTTCATAGACGCAGAGACAAGAAAAGTTTGAGGTGTTGCAATGGGCTTGATTTGCAGAGAGAATATCTGTTTGTTGTTTCCGATGCCAACGCAAACATCGTCGGGAGTTCACGTCGCTAAAGAAGGAGGGTCGTTGGGTCGGTTCTCAGGCTCTAGTTCAGTCTTTGGTTAGTCTTGACCAGACCCAGTTCAGAAGCCCAATAGTAGAAGCGAGGGCTGACGTCGGCGGCAAATTTTTGCCAAATTTATTTGAGTTCTTGTCAAATTTATTTGAGTATTTGAAAATTTTATCCGAGTTTTTGACAAATTTACCTGAGTTTTTAATAAAGTTAACTTAGTTTTTGAAAAATTTATTTGAGTTTTTTACAAATCTATTGAGTTTTTGGGAAGTTTATCAGAATTTTAGGCAAATATATCAGAGTTTCTAACAAATTTATCTCCATTTTTTAAAATTTAACTGAATTTTTGAACAAATCTTTCTGTGTTTTTGGGTTGGTCGTGGGCGGCGCCCTACCCCGGCCAACAGGGAGAGGGAGAGAGAGGGATAGGTAGTTTAGGGATTTTTTTAAAAAGAGTATTTTGTATAAACCACCCTAAGGTTTGTATGATTTATAAATATGCCCCTGTTGTTTTTGTATTTGTAAATAGGCCCCTACTCTTTCATTTTAATACCTTTCATATGCCCAAAATCAATACTCCTAATGAGAATGGATAACCACTATGAAATTTGTGTTGAACCTTTATGAAAATGACAGCTTTGCCCTTACATCCATTAAATAAAAATGAGTATATTATTATTTATAAAAATACCATTATTTTATTTCAAGTCCAAATTGTCTCTCTTACTAACTCTTTAATGCAAATGGAGCCTAATCGTGTATTTTGAAACTTTTATCAATCTAACAGTCGATCATGCATGGATTGAATCAATTATAACCAACTATAAGCACGTGCTTTTCATTGTCATTATGATTGATTTGAATCTAATTAAATAGGCCCTATACCGATAAAATCAGATTTATATGCAGTTATTCTCTCCCACTAAATAGAATTCTTAATGTTACAAGTTTTAGAGAAAAATAAGTCCAAGCTTTTAAATTTATGCATATAGGGATAAAGAGATGGGCAAACGTGTCATTTCACTCTAAAAACCTTTGGTGGTCGGAAGGCTACTGATTTTGATGATACAAAAGGTATTAAATTGAAAAGGCAAGGGCCTATGTACAAATATTACAACAATAGCGGCCTATTTACAAATCCTACAAACCTTAGGGGGGTATATGCAAAAAGCTCAAAAAAAGTGGGTGTGTGCAAATTGAACAGTAGTGTTTCATACCTCTCATAATACCTAAACTAACCTCAACCCCACCAGCACCGCTTCCTCCTATAGCACTCTCTACACCCACCATTGAAGTGTGGGGATTTCAATTTTTCGTTTGCCGACCTCCCATAATACCTAAAGTAACCCCACCACCACCGCCCCCTTCGGCAGCACAGCCAAAGGGAGGGGGGTGGAGAGGGGTAGGGAGAAGGAGAGAGACAGAGAGAGGTGTTGGGGATAAATTAGGGCAAACATGCACCATCAATCACCACAAGCAATCACAAGACCCAAGAGATTTATGTGGTTCGACAAACTTGTCTACGTCCATGGGATTACGGGGGTTTCGCTCGATTTCACTTTTAAGGAACTAGACAACTTGTTATTAGGATTTCCAAACCTTCTAACACTTAGCCTATTCTCTCCCCCACATATCCCAATCTCCTCTCACAACCTGTCCTCTTACAAGTTCTCTCTATGTTCCCCTTGTTTTCTTGCTTACAAAGAATAACCTAAAGAGAGTATTTACAAGGAATTAGTCCTAACAAAGTGGGCCCCAAGAAAACTGTTCATCTAGGCCCGTTGGCCTTTTAAGCAAAATCCAATAATCTTCACCTTAGCAAAAAAATGCCTAACCCTTTGAAGAATTGTTGTCCTGTGTTTATAATACCCGTACCTTGTGGGAATACCCTCCCATCATATCTGTACCACAATGAAAATGAGGTGCACCTTCAATCTCTAACAAGAAGAGAGATTGAACAAGTCTAGGTAATGCCTAAACTTCTCCGTAGTGACTGGCTTAGTAAGCATATAAGTTGCATTCTCATCTGTGCGAATCTTCTGCATGGAGACATCACATGTAGCAATACAATCTTGAATTCTGTGATAAATAACCGCTATGTACTTTATCCTAGAATGATATACCTGATTCTTCGTTAAACATATGGCACTTTGACTATCACAGTGTAGCGAGATTGATTCCTTTTTAATTTCAAGTTCATTTACCAAACCTCTCAACCAGGTTGTTTCCTTAGAAACCTCCGCAACTGTCATGTATTTTGCCTCTAGAGTGCATATTGTAAGTGTAGACTGAAGCATCGATCTCTAGCTTATCGGTCTACTAGCAAGTGTGTAGACATCGCCTGTGGTGGATCATCTCTTGTCCAGATCCCCTGCAAAATCAGAATCAACATACCCCACTACACTTTCTGACCCCTGTTTTATTCCAAAAAACTATTCTCAAAGTCTTTGGTTCCCTCCAAGTTTCTCACAATCCACTTTATAACATTCAGTGGTGGACCCAGAATTTTCGTTCGAGGGGGGCAGATGATGATCAACTGAAGATTTCAATCATTATTTTGTTGTTATGTATTCACATTCATACAGACACCAACCAATATGTCATCCATTACCAAGACAAGTAGAAATGGGGCCCAAGGAAGACCCTTGGTGCAATCCAACTCCAATTGGAAACTAAAACATTGCCTCATAATTTTTATTCTCATGATGCCTCCATGCACTCTTTCATAATTTTATTATAACCATCAGGGACGCATTTATCTCAATGGTTCCCAAATGAACTGCCTCGGGACCCTCTAAATCAATAGGAGAACCACTTACAGATTTTCCTTCTCCTTAGACTTATCCCTGAGTTACCTTTAACTAGGATTTAGAACCTTGGTTTAGATAATTCCATATGAATAGAAATCCGGATGCATAAACATTATAAATAGCATAATGATCAAACTACACATTAGATACAATCCATGATATAAAACTGATGTGATCAAAACTTGATCGATGACCCGAGTGTATCCAGAGAGGTCAGAACAGAAGGTCTTACCGGAGCTGCAGTAAACATTAGTCTGTATGGGCCATTTGAATTAAATACTTCAACAATAAATATTATAAAAATCAAATTCATGGACTTAAGAATAAAATAATAACAAATGTAAAACGAATTGAGTTCATTATAATATTTCTGACCGATTTCGTCTCACCTTCCAGGTCCTCTGCATGACTGTGTCTGGCCTAAAACTCCAGCAACTTAGGAACAATGCTATTTAACCGCAAGTGCACGGCTGTCTATTTGAGACAATGGCAAATACGGGTCGAACCCACAAGGAGCTAGTTAAAGAAACTTTTAAATTAAGAAAATTAATTAATCAAAGAAGATGGATTTTTAAATGAGTTAACGAAAACAAAATCACACAATCAATTAGAATATGAAAATAACAATTGATAAAAATGATTAGAGCATACGAATCCAATAAGTTCCACCCGTTTATTTATCAAGTAATCCGAACTTGGTCCGACTTTTACTTCAAATCAAAGACAAATTAATGTTTTTTACTTGGATAATTTAACTTTAAAAGCCTTTTTAGTAAAGAAAATAATCGAAAATCTAAGAGTTCCTATACCTCATAGAAGAGTAAAAATAATCTAAGCACTACACATCAAAGGTAAACATTACCCATCAAAGGAAACTCAGTCCTAAGTATGGACTATCAAACCTAAGTATGGATAGTCAAAAATGAATTTCTATTTTCAGAAATAAAGAATGGAGGTTTGCCTAGGGCACGAAGGTAAGTCTTTTAATCATTATGCACATAATATATGAAATACAAATTGTAACTACTTAGTAAGTAGAAAGGTGATTACTTATCTTCATCCATAGCTCTAATCAAAGAAACTAACCTGCCATAGTAGATGATACTTCTTGATTTATCATTAAAAATGCACATTTACAACTTCTCTTTCACAATAATCTTCCTTCAAAACAAGTCCTTGGAAATGGCCCAAGGCAACCAAAAGATAAAAATCATTGGAAAGAAAAAGAGAGGACATGAGCTCAAATGGGATAGTCCAGTTTGGAGGTTGGGTGATTGGGACAGAGGTAAGCTCTTTCTGTAGTTGTTCAAAGGCTTGAAGGCACGATTCATCAAATTCAAATGAAACATCCTTTGTAAACAAATTGCACAAAGGATTTTGCAATCTGACTGAAATCTTTTATGAATAGCCTATAAAAACCTGCATGGCCTAAGAATGATCGTATATGCTTGATTGTCCGTGGTGATGCAAGGTTAGATATTAGATCAATCTTTGCTTTATCTACCTCAATGCCTTTTTCAGAGATCACATGCCCAAAGACTATCCCCCTCTTCACCATGAAGTTACCCTCTTCACCATGAAATTACACTTTACCCAATTTGCAAAAATCTAGCTTGTATGTTTCATACCGTTCAACAACTGTCTTTTGTGAAGTTCTAACATGCCATTCTCACTCATATGCCCTTAACCGCATATGCTATAAGTGCAACTCATCTTCGTTGGTTTTTGTCTTTAGTGGAGACTGTCGCTCCACCTACGATGGTGTTTCCCATCAATTTATAAAGGTTGTTACCCACTCTGGTACTTGTCATTAATACCAAAACTCCTTTACCTACTTTATATACACCATCCTTTGCATTGAATGAAGATCCTTTCGGTTCTAGTATGCCTAAAGAGATTAAATTCTTCTTGAGTGTTGGCATATATATGTCTGACACCACCCAAGCTTCTTACCACTCCATCCACCAGTCTAGTTTTAATGGTTCTCATTCCAATGGCTTTTCATGTTGCATCATTGCCCATTAGAATAGTACCACCATCACATGAATCATAAGTATCAAACCAATGGTGATTAGGACCCATATGATAAGAACATTTGGAATCTGAAACCCATATACCAGATAGGTCGTTACCTTACAAGACCAATAGGAGCTCCACGTCTATTTCTAAAGCAACATTGGCAAAGTCACTGCTTTCAACTTTTTCCCCAGCTTTATTCCTCCCATCATTAGTCGCCTTGTAATACTGATAATCTTTCTTCCAGTGCCGTTTCTTCTCGCAATGAAAGCATTCAAAATCTTTCTTCCTTCTGGACTTAGATCTAGAGTTGTTTCTTCTTGATCTACCCCTTTCCTTGGACCTGCCATGATTAAGCGGACCTTCCTTTGCTGGGAGTCCCTCTGTATGCGAATCACCTTTACTAGGCTTCCTTCTGGCAGCATAGGAGGTAATGTCTTGCATAACCTCCTCAAAATTGAGTGTCTCTTTTCCATAGAGCAAGGTAGCCACAAAATAGTCATGAGTTGGAGAGAGAATTCAATAATAACAAGGACTTGTCTTCATCGTTGAACTTGACATCGAGCCTCAACAAGTCACTGATCATCCTGTTAAACGTGTTCACATGTTCAAACACATCAAAACCTTCCTCCATCTTCAACCCATACAATTGCTTCCTTAGATGCAACTCGTTGCTCATCATCTTTCCCATGTAGAGCTTCTTGAGCTTCTCCCATAGGTCTTTGTAAGTTTCCACTTCCATGACGTTTGTGACGCCCGAAGAAGGACGATTAAAAGGGTCAGCATATGGACAGGGTTTGTAATGTGAGAAATACATGCGTCCCACACTGGAAATGAGCTGTTTAGATTCTGGACTTATAAGTCAAACTTTGTCTTAACTTAACATGAGGCCTTTAAAACCACATGATCCTGAAAATTGTAAAAGCTGTGGAGTTAAGCATGCTCGGGCGGGAGCAGTACTATGACACGTGACCTCTTGGGAAGTCCTCGTGGGTGCACATGGGCCTAAGCGGACAATTTCATTCTGAGTTGGGCGGGGCCGTGACAGTTGGTACCAGAGCCGAGGACGACTCTATTCTTGGTGGGGGAGATTGTGACGCCCCACGATTGTGACCCCCACTGAAGAAGGGCGATTAGAAAGGTCCACATATGGACTGGATTTGCAATGTGAGGAATACATGAGTCCCACACTGGAAATGAGCTATCCAGATCCTTGGGCTTATAGGTCAAACTCCATCTTAACTCAACATGAGGCCTTTTAAAACTGAGTAACCCTAAAAGCCATAAAAACTATGGAGTTAAGCGTGATCGGGCCGAGCAATACTAGGATGGATGATCTCCTGGGAAGTCCTCACCCGCGCATGTGGGCCAATGTAGACAATTTCATGTTGAGCTGGGTGGGGCTTTGACAACGTTGAACATACCTTTGTTAGAGAGATACTGTTGAATGGAGCTAACTACTCTCTCATCTAAATTTGCCCAATCATAACCATCCATCATTGCAGGCTTCTTTGCTTGCCTAACAACGACACTTTGATTCCTTGTTGAATCAAAATATTGTTCATTATTTTTTGCCACAAACCGAAACTTATTATTCCATCAAATCTATTTATTATAGATTTGATACCTTCTATGAGAGTTGTCTTCAACGCCATTGTGTATGGAATCACCCCTTTTTTCAACCCGTCAAGCGGCCAATCTACTCCACTACCTTTGTAGATCTTGTCGACGCAAGTGTGTAGGAAGAAATGGAGTGAATTGGAGTTCGGATGGCCCCGAAAGTCGGCTTTGAAATCTAACTGTTGATCTCAACACCAGATGCTGACGTCAACATGACGTCAGCCCATCAATTGCTGCTGGGTTTCCGGTTAACGGGACCAGGCCGAACCTAACATAAACTTGACCTAGCTTGGCTGTTTACTACTAGGCTTCTGGACCCCACCCTTGGAAAATCCTAGGCTGGCTCTCATACCAATTATTAGAGATAAATTAGGGCAAACACACACGATGAATCACCACAAGGAATCACAACACAAGAGATTTACGTTGTTCGGTAAATTCGCCTACATTCACGGGGCTACGAGTGTTTCGACCGATTTCACTATGAAGAAACTAGGCAACTCGTTACAAGGATCCAAACCCTCAATCTCACTCTCACAGCATCTCCCGTCACAATTCTCTCTGTGTTCCCCTTACTTGCTTACAAAGAATAACCCAAAAAGAGTATTTATAAAGAATTAGCTCAAATAAATTGGGCCCCAAGAAAACTATTAATCTAGGCCCGTTGGACCTTCAAGCCAAATCCAACAAAAGGGGGAGGGAGAGAGAAAGAAGGAGAGGGAGAGAGAAAGAGGGACCCGAAGAGGGAGAGAGCAGGTGGCGGGTGGAGGCGGGTAGGGGAGAGGAAGAAAGAGGGAGGGAGTGGGAGAGGGGTGCTTTGGAGATTTTCCATAAGGGTATATTGGTATAAGTTTTTTAAAATGCGAGTGGGGAGAAAAAAAGTGCTTCTAAATACACACTAATTTTTTTTCTCTCCACACCCACCACTAAGGTAAAAAGTTAACAAAACTACTCTCTACACACCCCATTTTTTCTAAACTACCCTAAGCTATACTCTCTCAGCTTCTCTCTACACTCTCTCTCCCTCCCACTCTCTCCCTGCCTGCCTCCGCCCGTCGTCCCTCTCTCCCTCTTTCACTCTCGCCCACGGCCTGCCCCTGTCCACTCTCCTTCTCCTTGTCTCTCTCCCTCTCCTTCTCCTTCTTTCTCTTTCCCTCTCGCCTTCCCTCTCCCTTATCCTTGCCCGCCTCTGTCTGTCACCCGCCACCACCCTCTCTCCCTCTCCCTACCCGCCTCTGCCCCACCGCCTGCTCTCCCCTCCCTCCCTGTCTCTCACCCTCTCTCCCCCTCCTTGTTTCCCACACTATCCCTCTCCCTCCCCCTCTCTCTTACTCCCTTTCCCACTTCGGGGGTGCTGCCAGAGGGGGCGATGGTGGCTAGAGTGGGGGTGGGGATGAGGGTGGGTGAGTGTAGAAAGAAGTTGGGGAGGGAGAGACTTTTGACTGATGTCCTTTTAGATTATTCAATAATGGAGTATATTGGTCATAAAAAAGTGTAGTGTGTGGAGAGAAAAATAGTGTGCATTTAGAAGCTCTCAAAGAAAAACGTGGTTTGCATTTAGCAGCTCTCAGGCATTACCTTGTCATTTTCTTATGTGAAATCACAGGTTTGACCTCCAAAATCACATGTATTCCTGTGATATTGTTGGTGAAAGCAAAAACATCGGATCGACATTGGTAACTTTTACTTCCTTAATGTTTATTAAGGGGAAAAAATTGCAACTTCAAATCTTGATTGGCTTACACAACTCAACCCAAATGTCTAGGAAACTCTTTGAGTTGAATGGGTAAGTGTGGCCCAAGCAAGCGGGCTTAGACTTTCACTAAATGATAATAGGCCCACATTTCAAGGTTCCAACCTATTTGGTTTATGTCTTATCGATCGACACTTATATGTGCAACGCTTAACCGCAAGATTACGGAGTCGTCAATTAGTAAAGGACTAAAGAGTCCAGATTATCGATCCCATGGAGAGAGGATGGAAGAAGCGATAAAAACCAATTTGAGTATAATTGAACTAAGATATAGCTATTGTAAACAATTGAAGTGAACAAGTAAAACTATTAACACTATGCAATGTAAACAATTAATTGAAACTAACAACTAGGATTAACAAGTGATTAAGCTAGATCAACAAACTAGTGGGCTAATTAGTGTGCAAACTACATGGAAATGATATGAGAAATGGAATTAAACCAAATGGAATGTAAAATAAAATTAAAATAGCGACTAAACTACTCTAATTAATAATTTAAAATATAAAATGAATAAGATCTAAGCTAATCTAACAAGCTACACTAAACTACTGGAGGAATGGTGGTGGAAATGAAAGATTTAAGGTGAAGATGTGGTGTTAAATATGTATAATTTTAAAACAAGTGGTGTAAAATGTGTATGATTTTAAAACACGGATTCAAATCAACAATAATAAAAATAAGAGATTAGGCAATCCAAAATCCACTAAGTATGTAATTAATCCAATCAATGTTTGTTCTAATTTAACTCCCAAATCTACAATCCAATTATCAATCTCTTCAATTTCTTGCCTAATTGAATTGGATGATATAACAATGAAGATTAAAGTAAAGAAAATCAAAGGCCAAGATCCTTGATCATCATCTAGCTACTCTAAAAGTAAATCATCAAAATCAAGTTATAAAGATAAAAGATAAGGGCTCTAGAGCATGCTATATGAGAGAACTTAATCCAACTACAAAGCATCAATTGAGATTATCAAAGCATCAAGTGTAGAGATAGAGCATGAGAAATGAGACATATTAGCACAATTAGATCTAAAATCTACTAATCAATCAAGGCACAAGTACGGAATTTAAGCTAAAACATGGATGTAATTGAAATAATCACATTATTTAGCTTCAAAAGGAGAGTCTAATCTAATAGCTTTAGCCACTAAACATCAAGAAAGAGCTCCAAATCTTCATTAATGATCTTCAATTACACACTCTTTCTAAATTAGTTACAAATAAGCTCCTAATTACAATCTAAATGTAAAATCGCAAAAAGACAAACTTGCTAAAAGATTTTTTCCTCTCTACAAAAACATTCCAATTTATAGAAACATTGAAGACATTTGATTGACTCATTTCCTTTCACAAGGAATGCTTCCATTTGATTGGTTGCAACTTGAAGGCTTTTGATTGGCTCATTTGTTTTCACATGGATTGCTTCAATTTGATTTGGAGGCTTTTCATTGGCTATTTCGCTTTTACATAGATTGCTTCAATTTAATTGGTTGTAACAGACTTTCCTTCCAAAAGCATATGTGATTTTTGCTTTTTGTGGTCCTTCATTTTCGAGGCTTTTGATTGGCTGATATCCTTTTACATGGTTTTGTGCTGTGGCAAGTTTTGATTGGTGGAGAGGTGAGTTGGATGGAATATTTTTTATGTAGCCCTAACTAATACTCCAACCACTTATTTGTGTTAGATAATGACTTCTTTTATCCTTAAAGTCTTCTCCTCTTATTTTGGAATTCTTCAATTCTTCCTAAGATTTCTTCACCAAGATTATTTCATGTAACTTCTTTATTAAAATCCTTTTTTGATGCCTTGGGACACTAGCCGGAAGGTTGGATTAGTCGCGGGATCCACCCACATAAGAGAAATTACATAAAAATACGCTATAAATAATCAAATTTATGCATGATAATCCGATAATCCATTAATGTGATAGAAGGATAAAATCTCAGTGTAAAGCAAATGATATGCATATGAGATGTTGATAAAATTTGGACTAATGAAGGGCAAAATATGCAATATTTAACACTCATCACTTATATTCTGGATTAGTCATACTGGTCTATTGGGTTAGCCAGAGATTAGGTTTAATATTAGGGGTATTCTAGTATTTATATCAAAACTTTCTTAGGGCTTATAATCTGTAACCCGAGCTCCACAGAAAGTTACAATGTGATAAGGTACACTCTTGTCATGGATTTAAACATCTCACCAAACCACATGATTCTCATGTCTATTTTGTGTGGCTTGATTGTAGATTGCTGATTTTATGCTTCCGCACGTATGTGCACAATGAAAACAATTCAATGTGAAAGACGTGTTTAAACACTAATATTGGTTGAGGTCCCTAAAAAAATTTCCTCATAGGTTTTAATTGATCCAATAAATTAATCTAACCTAGCAAACAATCAATCATCCACAAAGAAGAGAAGGAGGCACATGATTTTTTACGTCAAAATCCCTACTTTGGAAAACCACGGGTCTTACCATCTAGATCACAGACTGCCAAACACTATATGAAATTGAACGATTACAAGAGAACACATAGACCAATTCCCAGTTGACCACAGCGTAATAGACCGTAGATCTTCTCGACAGCAACTCGCCCTTCATCGTTCGCCCGTGCTTGAAACGCAAACCACCTTGATGCCTCTCAAGGTGCTTCAGCAACCAAAGAGAAAGAAATAAACTTCAGCGCATAACTCTTTCTTAGTAACTCCGCACATAACTTACAAAGGATCTCTCAAGGAATTCTAAATTCTTTGGATGGGAGAAAGGTGAGTTCTAGTGTAACAAGAGTATGTATTTATAAGCTTTTGGGCCGTGCATATGGTTTCTCAATTCGAATAGGACATAAATTGCAAGTGAGAGATACTAGGAATAGGTTTCCAAAATCTATTGGGAAGTTCGCAAAGTTTCACTCCACCTGGGGACGATCTGGCTCGACCTGAATGGAATTCTGACTTGAACCCTAAGATCCTACATAATTCGCTCGACCCAGGGAATTCTCGCTCTAGCGAACTTGACCTCTATCTCGAGGCCTGAGACACATCAAAACTCACTCGACCAGGGAGGATTCTCGCACGAGCGAATCTGGGTTCTGCCTCTAGACTAGACTGCACGACTGTATTCTCTAAATTTCTTTGTTTTCCTTCCTTTAATCTTCTAGATGAAGCACCACTATAGTCTATACCTAAAAATGTAAAATCACAACTCGATTCGGACTGGAGTATTTTCCAAAACCCATGGAATTGCCAACCTAAAATCTAACACAATGACTCTTTATTTACCGTGAATTATAAGGGTTCCAAAGGAACAATGTAATAAATAATCTTTTAGATCATGGTCCAACACCTATGAATTTGGCCAATCTCAATTGAGCTATAAGAAGAAATACTGGGCCGATGAATTACTTTACAATGAAAGAGTACTAAAACGGCCATCTACAGTAGCTTAGGACAATCTAGCGTGTCCAAACTTGATCATGTACTACAAATAGAAACGAAAACATGGCATTAAAACCCTAAATACTTGAATAAAAAGAACCTAGATATCACCGATACTTGGACCAATTTAGATCTAGATCAGGATCATGGAGTTAATTTTAGATCCAAGAGATCCTTAAATTTGGATATGCGCGCCTTTCAAAAAATGAAGGCTGATGTGGCATATGTAATTTGGCAAATGTAACTTGGCAACTGCAAGAGAGATGTCAAATGCAAATGCAAGTGCGCTCATGATCATTATTTTAGTTAAAAGAAAGATTTGCACCCACGTGGGCCCTCACCATTAATTCATTTTTTTTTAAAAAATTTAAAGTTTGATTATTGGTATGCCAAATTTGACATACCATCACATACTTTAAATTCCATGCAGGATATGAAGTTATCAGTAGGAGACAATCTTATATGTAAATTAGTGCTGTTGGACTTGGAGGCTGTGGCCTTTTGAAGTGTCTGTTGGAGTTGCTCTAAGTATGCTATATAAAATTTTTTGTTGTAATTCAGGGCCATGCCTAGGACCTTTATCTAGGTCAGTGTCCAAGTCGGTCTTTTAAATTTGGGAATGAATGAATACACGTCTTTTTTGACATACCTGAGTTGGCTCCGGGTCTGGGTATATTTCAATAAGGAGTCTAATGCATCTTAAACCCGAAACTGACATGTTCCTAACACTACGTTTAGTATGCCTCTCAATGGGATGGGGTAGGGCTTGGGCTTGGGTTGTCCACTCCCGTCCCGAATTTTGGACAGGCCTATCGGGTAGTAGACCAATCCTGACCCTAAATTGAATGGGCCTACATCAAATCTTGTCCCGTGCGGGCCTGGGCTGGGACAGGGCCAGGCCCGGGCTTAGCCCGATCTTAAACATAAGCTAAGCATTCTCCACCTCTAATCCAATGTAGCCTTTCCCCTTCCCCTTCCCCTTTTCCCATGCTTAACATGCATCCATGTGGACCTTACAAATCCCTTCTTTTAGAATAAAGAAATGTTTTATCTCAAAACTACTCTACATACATACATGGATGAAAAAATGTGTGTACGCAGATATGATCGAATGAAACTCACATCACACTACAGTGGTACAACAAGGATCATCTCGAAATATGCTGAGTCTCAGACTAGTAATGACAGACGATAGTGTCACAGAGACTCTTAGACTAGTAGGACCTTTGCAATCAATACTATCTAACAAAAAACTGAAGTGAACAATAATTTTTAGGACAAGATGTAAGTACTAGGCCATTACAACACTACATTGTCCAATACCAATACTAGGCAATTTACAGAATTGATCATGATGTTGAAGCTCTTCATTAATGAATTTAATACCTTAGGCACAACTACACATTGTGCTGAGGGGGAGGGATGCCTTTTATATTGAGGGGAGAATTAGGAGGGTCGAAGATACAAAATTGCCCCTCCTAATTAGCCCTTATTTTACTGTTAGTGGGGACAGTTTCGGTAAATATATATATAAAACTTAGGGACAATTACCGTACGGAAGGTCTTAAAGCTGACAATAAGCCCAGAGCAGCTAGAAAATCTATATTTACTGTAGAGATGTTCGATCCGTAAGATATTGCAATTGTAGGATATCCCATAATCAGAAGCGAGAAGACTTGAACAGTCCATTTTTTTCCTAGACTGTGGGACCATTAAACCACCATCCAAATTATTGGATAGCTATATGAGTGTAAGAACTAATATTGCACCAAATTTGAACCGTTGATCTATCACGGTTATCGACAAGTTTGCAAAAATAAACGTGGCTTATAATTTGTTCTTATAATTTGCAAAACAATGTGAACTTTTTACAAATTTCTCGATAACCATGATAGATCAAAGGTTCAGATTTGGTGGGATACTTCTTACACTCATACAGCTATCCAACGGTTTGGATGGTAGTTTGGTGGTCCCATAGTTAAGGAAACAAAAAAAAAAAAACAGACTCTTTAAGTCTTCCCGCTTCTAATTATGGGATATCCTACACTCCTAGGCTTGTGATATCCTACGGATCGCACAGCTCTGCGGTAAATATACAATTTCTAGCTGTTCTCAGCTATTGTCAGCTTTAAGACCTTCCGTACGGTAATTGTCCCTAAAACTTAATCAATTATCTTGGAGCCGGGCCGTGCCTGCTTTGCCCATTCCCAGTCCCATTTTGGGCAGGCTTTCAAAAAAATTGTCCAAGACCAGCCCGTTGGGCTCAAATTTTTTTCAAGGCTTGTCTTTTCAGGATTGGGACGAGCCAGGCCGGGCCGGGTACCCATTTTAACTGGCAAAATTGACAAGCCTAGCATTTAGTAAGACTTTATATCCTTATTTTTAAAGACACCACCTAAATGGTTATTAGTTGTTTGGGGCTTTTGTGAAAAAATTAGCCTTAATTCTTTTGACACAATTTTGTCAAGAAAAGCAGAAAAATACGAGTTGAGAGCTGCTAAATGCATACCATTTGTTTTTCTTTCCACACTCCCTTTCTTTCTACACCCACCATTGAAGTATGGGGATTTTAAAATTTTCTTTGCACATCTCCCATAATACCAAAACTACCCCACCCCCACCCTAGCCATCATAGCCCCTCTGGCAGTATCGCCTGAGTGGGGAGAGGGAGCGAGAGAGAGACAAGGAGAGGGAGGGACGCGGGGAGGAGGAGGGGGAGAGGGAGAGGGAGAGCGGGTAACGGACGGAGGCGGGCAAGGAGAGGGAGAGAGACCGGGAGAGAGAAATATGGAGAGAAAAAGAGGGAGAGTGGGTGGGGGCTAGCAACTAGCGGAGAGAGGGAGAGGGCTATTTGGGGATTTTCCATATGGGTATATTGGTAATATTTATTTTTTTTTTAAAATGGTGTGTGGAAAGAAAAAAGTGGCGTGCGTTTAGCAGCTCTCATACGAGTTAAGGTGCTATAAGTATTTTGATAAAAATTGCACATTGTTAATGTAACGCCCCAATTTCGGATACCGAGAAAACTATCAAGATGCACACTACTTCCCAGAAAATCCGAGAACTTCCAAGATTGTAGGTCCAATTTAAAACTTTTTAAATGATATAAGATCAACGGTTAATAATGCAGAAGCACTTGCAATGATAAGGTATCACATGTCTATGTCAAATATAGCAGGGCTGAAATCCAACCTAAAGTGTTAAAGTTATGAAAATCAAATGTTTATTACAGATTCTGACAATTACCCTGCTCACTACAAGAATCACTCGAAATCCCAAAATAAGAAATGAACTCTCACACCCTAGGTGCCGACTCTCCAACTTCCAGCTCGATCTCTTGGTCAGCTGGTCCCCATCCGTAGTCTCCTGCTACGAGTGCGCCGTCTTTATAATCGGGGTCGAAACCTAAGCACCAAGAATGGATCAGATCTAAAGATCTGGCAAGTCACGGTATACAAGTAACATGAGATATATGTATTAAAAGAGTAAAGACAACCATATAATTAAAGAGAATATCAAGGTATTGAATCTAGGCAGTTAAACAAGATAAGCATTTAGAATCAGGATAAATATAATATCTAATCTAACACAATATGGCACATTCACACGACCTGGATACCACGGCCCTCCCATACTGAACACAGTCGCGACGGGGAATCTCAGCAGTGTTGGGGAATGATGAGCCCTGCAAATCACACTCATTAGTCTCACCACACTCATCACTCGGGGAGTCTGGACCCGGTATCACACCGTCCGTCTAAAACATAGCTCATCATGATAGCTTACTCAACATTCATAAATAGCTCCTACCAGTGATGATCAATCCAAAGGCTGAGCTTAGAACAACTTAGTGAATGTCTATGTCGACTCAAGGAAACAATGAAGATCTGTGTCTGTCTAGGCTTTACCTTGCATGAACAAGGTCCTAACAAAGTCCCTAAGAGGTCCAAGGATTAATTTAGTCCATGGATCACAATCCAGGTCCAAGTCCACTCGTTCGACCCATACCAAGGTCCATCAATTACATGGCCTGGTCTAAAACAGTCCAAACGAGGTAATAAGTTCATTTCCAATGATAAACAGCCCATTCTCATCTACAATGAGTTATAGTCCAATATAACCCACATCTCCAATCTAGGGTATCTCATATTCATACATAGGCCATAAAAGGGCCCGCCTAGCCACAGACACGGGTCAGTGTTCACCCAATGACATCTCTAGGTCACCTCTAAGTAGTCCTAGGTTCAGGTCATCCATTTTTCATTTAATTAACAATTATAAGCAATTGTAAGCACATAAGAGTGATAGTAATGCGATAAGTGAAGTAAGAACTCCAAGTACAAGAATCAATAGGAAATATCAATAATCCAACCTAGGCAATGGTCCACATTCAGGTCCAGGTCCATCTCAGGTAATTTGATCTCGAAATGGAGTCTCAGATGCCAATGGATACTGTGTTTGGTGCTGCAGAAGTTACAGGCATCATTGACATCGTTTAAGGATTGAATCATCATAGAATATACAACCGAGACCCTACTTGGTGGTCCCCACGAGTCAAGGTTGAGCCACACCATTGACTCGAGCTTGGAACATCAATAGAAGTTAATTTGGATGGTCAATGGGTGTGCCACAAACGATCACAACTTCCGAAATTGAAATCTAGGAAAGTTATTGTACACAGTGTGTCCGGTCGACCCCACACACTAAGAACAAAGAACAATCACCCTGCAGGCAAGGGCCTGATTTCCATAATTCCCTGTGTGTCCGATCGACCTCCTGGCCTAGTCAGTCGACCATGCACACTGACAGTTGTGGCTGAAAGGGTGTCTAGGGTCTCAGTGAAAATCCTAAATTCCATTTGTGCCCGGTCGACCTGGAACAGGGTCAGGTCAACCGCACACACTGAATTCTGGGCTTGAGCTGGAAATCCAACTCTCAGTTATTTTCTATAAATCCTGAGTACTCGGTCGACCTGGGACAGGTCCCAGTTGACCATGCACACTGTACTATAAGTCCTGTAGAAAAGTAACTGAGACCTATATTTCCTCAAATTTCAGTGTATCAGGTCAACCTGGTATAAGGTCAGGTCAACCGGGTACATTACCTCTGCAAAATTCACAGATACTTAACTAGGACTTGAATTTCACACAATTCAGTGTAGCCGGTCGACCACATTGCAGGTCGGTCGACCGGGTACACGCACCTAATACAGTTTTCAAAATTCTAGATTTCTTCTTCAATCCAATTTTCCATCAAAACTCATCCAATCTCGTCCAAACATCACAAGATCATCATAAAACATGAAAAACACTTCAATACACATCCAACCAACCATCATTAGGCCATTGATCTTCCAAATGAGATGAAACTCATTTATCAATGGCCAAAAACCATGAAAACAAGCTCAAAAGATATATTTGAATTGAAATAATAGAATCAAGAGAATGAAAAACATGTATTCTATGCTAAATAGGTATATTGCACTTGTCTCAATCCAATTGAAAGGAAAATAGAGAGAGAAATAGAAATCCAAGCTCCAAAAATAGAAATCCAAGTTATAGCTCTTCCAATCACATAAACAAGCCCTAAAAACTCAAATCTAGAGAGATCTCTAACTCCTACACCCACATCCATAAGAGAATTGCTACAAGGAAGGAAATCTAACGAGAGAAAGGAAGAAATCTAAGGAAATTCAACTAGATAGAGATAAATACCTTGATTAGAAGGAAGAGAAGAGATATAGAAGATGAGAGAGCTCCTTAAAAGAGATTGTAGCTGAGATTGTAGTAGATAGCCTTCTTCTTCTTGCTAAGGTTCTAGATCTAAGGTTTCTATAGAGATAGAAGAGATGAGAGAATTGGAGGGAAATGAGATAAGGAATTAGAGCTAATGTATGGGATGAGATAAGTGTAGTATATATAGGTTGGGGTTTGGGCTAAGTACTAAAATACCCTTTTAGCTAACATGGGATTAGGGTTAGAGTCTTGGATATTTTGGTCTTTATATGGAATTCTAGAAGCTTCTCAAGTGGAGACCCCCCAATAGTAAATACTAATTACTAGTTAGGGCCTCTAACCAACTAACTAACTGAAAAATTATAAAAGACATCATATAAACTCTATAAATTATAAAAAGGGTCTAATTAGAAAAAATACCTATCTACCCTTAGTAATCCCTATTAATTAGTATAATTAGCTACTATGGGCTATAAAATAGTATTCAAATTCAAAAGTGAGGGTCCACAAGGGGTGGGGCCTCACATCACTCCCTCCTTCAGAACATTTGGTCCCCAAATGTAAAAACAAAGTAAGAACATACCTTCGGTAGAAGTTGTGAATAGTCCATCACCTGATCGTGCAACTCCCACGTAGCCTCTTCTGAAGTGTGATGCTCCCACTGAACTTTCACCCACTGAATGGTTCGGTTGTGGAGCACCTGTTCTTTGGTGTCGATAATTGCAACTGGTCTAGCGACGTATGAATCGTCTGGCTGAATATCGAGTGGTTGGTGATATAGGATATGTGTGGGATCCTCCAAATACTTTTTCAGCATAGAAACATGAAAGACATCGTGCACTCCTGATAACTCTAGCGGTAGCTAAAGCTTGTAGGCGACATCTCCGATCCTGGACCTGATCTCGAATGGCCCAATATATCTCCACGCTAATTTACCCTTCTCACCAAATCTGAGGGTACCTCTGGCTGGGGAAACTTTCAAGAATACATTGTCTCCCTTCTAGAACTTGAGAGGTCTGCGCTTGTTGTCTGCATAGCTCTTCTGTCGGTTGCAGTTGATCTTTAGGTTCTCAACTATATGCCGGATCTTCTCGCTGGTATCGCTGACAATAGATGGTCCGTGGATACTCTTAACACCAACTTCTTCCCAACAGACTAGGGTCTTACATCTTCTGCCGTACAGAGCCTCAAATGGTGCCATTTTGATGCTCGAATGGTAACCATTGTTGTAGGCATACTCACAAAGTGGCAACGAATCTTCTCAGTTCTCTTTGTAGTCCAAGACACAAGCTCTCAACATGTCCTATAGCGTCTAGTTGGTGCGCTCGGTCTGTCCATCTGTCTGAGGATGATAAGTGATGTTGAAACTCAACTTGGTGCCCAAAGCTTGCTGTAGACTCTCCTAAAAGTGCAAAGTGAAACGCGAGTCTCTGTCTGAAACAATCGAAATTGGAATTCAGTGCAAAGAGACAATCATGTCCACATACAACTTAGCAAGGATGTCGAGTCCTACTCTCATCGAGACTGGTAAGAAATGAGTTGACTTAGTCAATCCACAATCACCCAAATGACATTGTTGCGTCTCTTGGTAGCTGGAAGTCCTATGATGAAGTCCATGGTAATGTGCTCCCACTTCCACTGAGATATGTCGAGCTGGTGAAGTCCTGGCGGCTTCTGATGTTCGACCTTGATCTGCTGACACGTCAAGCATTTGGAGACATAGCCTGCGATCTCTTTCTTCATGGTGTTCCACCAGTAGTAGCCATCAGGTTCTGGTACATCTTGGTGTTGCCTGGGTGAATCGAATATCTACTGTGATGCGCATCTGATAGGATTTCGTCCTTCAGCTCCTAAATGTTTGGCACACATAATTTGTCCGGATAGTAGACTGCTCCACTAATTAATCTGAACTCTGGTCTCTGGTCAATCTGCTCGATTACTCTGACAAGCTGGGGATCGCTGCGTTTACTGTCCTTGACCTTTCCAAGTAACTCTGGTTCCCATGCGAACATGGTAGCAAGCATCACTATATCGCTGAGCGGCTGAAACTGAATATCCAAGTCACTGAAAACCTCAGTCCGCACACCCTCTGCTACTAGAAAACTGACGATGGTGGTCTTCCTGCTCAAAGCGTCTGCCACGATGTTTGCCTTACCGGGATGGTATTTGTTAGGGAAGTCGTAATCCTTGATGTACTCCATCCATCTCCTCTGCCGGTTGTTAAGGTCGTTCTGAGTAAACATGTACTGCAAGCTGCGATGATCTGAGTGGACTTCGAACTTCTCTCCGTAGAGGTAATGTCGCCACGTATTCAATGCAAAGAAAACTGCTGCTAGTTCCAAGTCGTGGGTAGCATACTTCTTCCCATGTTCCTTTAGCCGGCGTGATCCATAGGCAATGACCTTCCCCTCCTGCATTAAGACACAACCAAGACCGGTCCCCGAAGCGTCGGTGAAGACTACAAATCCACCGTTACCAGTAGGCAAAGATAAGATCGGTGCTGTCGTCAGTCTGTCTTTCAACTTTTGGAAGCTGTTCTCGCAAGCGTCTGACCATACGAACGGTACATCCTTCCGCATTAGCTTGGCCAACGGCGCTGAAATCGTGGAGAAGCTCTTGACGAATCTGCATTAGTAGCCTACTAAGCCGAGAAAACTCCAAATCTCTATGACATTCTTCGGTCTCTCCCAGTTCACTACTGCCTCTATCTTCGCTGGATCCACTACTAGTCCATCTCTGGAGATGATGTGCCCAGAGGAAAACCACTTGCTCTAGCTAGAACTCGCACTTGCTGAGCTTCGCGTACAACTGGTTGTCGCGCAACAACTGTAGAGACGTCCTCAAATGCTGCTCGTGCTCGTCTCTAGATTTCGAGTAGACTAACACGTCGTCGATGAACAGTATTGTGAAACTGTCAAGGTATGGAGCGACGATCTTGTTCATCAAGGCCATGAACACTGCTAGTGCATTCGTTAATCCGAACGGCATCACAAGGAACTCAAAATTGCTATAGCGTGTACGAAACGATGTCTTTTGCACATCCCGATCTCTGACTCGCAGCTGATGATATCCCGATCTCAGGTCTATCTCCAAAAAGTACTGAGCACCCTGAAGCTGATCGAATAGCTCGTCGATCCGAGGAAGATGATACTTGTTCTTCACGGTTACCTAGTTCAGCTGTCTGTAGTCGATACACATCCTCATTGATCTGTCCTTCTTCTTTACGAAAAGCATCGACGCTCCCCACGGCAACATGCTCGGTCTGATGAAGCCTCTGTCTATCAACACCTTCAACTGGGTCTTCAACTCTCGTAGCTCTACCAGAGCCATGCGAAAAGGAGCTCTGGAAATCGATGCTATGCTTGGTGCAAGCTCAATGGTAAAGGAAATCTCTCTGACTGGTGGTAATCCCAGGATCTCATCGGGAAATACGTTTAGAAACTCGCGAACTACTGGAATCTCCTCCACACCCTTGGACTGCTTGTCCTCAGAGATGAATGCGATATAGCCCTCACAACCTGATCTCACCAATCTCTTTACTTGTAGTGCTGATATCAACCTGGTGCTAGGCGATCTCCTCTCACCTATCAACCTGGTGCTAGTCGATCTCCTCTCACCATCGTGTCATCTGAACCGTTGATAATGAGTATGACTGTTTTCTCCAAGCAATCCATCACTGCTCGATATTTGGCCAACCAATCTATCCCCAAGATAACGTCGAAGTCACGCATGGGTAACACGATCAAATCTGCAAATAAAATGCACTCCTCGATTTGCGCCTCGGCCTCCTCATGTGTTAGCGCAAATGCCTGCCCTACTGCCTGGGGTCTCTACGGCTGACGCTGCTGTCCATTGGGTCTTTGGTGACGTCCCCGTCAATAGTGCTGACCTATGGGTTGCTGGGAAAGGCGTGCCTGTTGCGGGGCATGATATTGCTGCTGTTGTGGTGGCTGGGGTGCTGGTGCAATCTGAAGGACTGGTTGAGCAGCTGGAGCTGGAGCTCTGGGAGGTGCTGGAAGCTGAAGAAAAGGCAACTGTCCTCTTCGGAATGGACATGCTCTAGAAAGGTGCCCTGGCTCACCACAGTCGAAACATAATTGGAAATATTCACGTACAAAAAAGGAAAAGCCATATATGATCATATGCAGAAAAAGAATGTTCACGTGCAAAGAGGGAAAGCCATGTAAGTGTCCCTCACCCTATGGTGAGGGATGGATGCGCGCACATGAATGTCCCCCATAACACACACATGTGGGGATATTTCCTATGCATCATTCCCTCACCATATGGTGAGGGACAAACTTAACGGGGCCCATGTAGGGCCCCACTGATCATGAGATTTGTGGGGGGGGGGGGGGGGGGGGGGTGTGGAAAGAGACTTCTTGGAGGGGCCCATATATCAAGTTTAACCCCTTCATCCGTAGCCCACAGATTTAATGACTTTATATTAAAGAAAAAAACTTGACCTTCAATCCAATGGACCAATTCATTTGGATAGGTAAAAACTTGATGGATCTAGTGTACTTAAGGAGGTCCCATGTATGTTGATGATTGGGATGCATAACAAAGTCGGCCCCACTATGTTGTCCCTATGAGGGACAAACTTGATAGGGCCAACCTAAAACCCCACCGATCATGGGACTTGGGGGAATGGAAAGAGTCATCTTGGATGGCCTCATATATCAAATTTGGAGTCAATCCCAAGTTTCTAACCTTTTCATACCTGGCCCACAAATTTAATGACCTTATATTAAAGAAAAAATTTGACCATCAATCTAACGGTCCAATCCATTCAAATTAGTGAAAACTCGATTGATCCATTGTATTTTCGAGGGTCCCATGTGTGTGGATGGTTCAATGGATTATAAAGTTAACCCCACTATGTTGTCCTCACCATCACGAATATTTCCCTTTATACATATAAATATAGGGAAATTCATCTATGAGAGTAACTCTCACACTACTATTAGAGTAAAGGGGGGACCCATATATGGAGGAAATACTCCTATGAGAGTAACTCTCACCCTACTATATTATGAGACTAAATGGGGAGACATATTGGATCCATATCCAATGCCAACGGCCTAAATGATGATGTATGTATATATATATATATATAATATATCTATAAAAAATAGAAGGCCATATTTTAACGTATTTTAACTTGTAATGTTTTATATATTAACACAATCTTCAATATATCTCCTAAATTTAAAGTATCTCAAAAAGATTGTGACAAAACTAAACTAAGATATGAAAAAAATGAAAAGAAACTCTATAAAATCTTTTTAATGCTATTTTTATTATTTTTATGATTTAAATTATGGTTTGTATTCTGCAATACTTTCTCGTTAATATCTTCACAAAAAAAAAAAAAAAAAAAAAAAACCAAATTTAAAATATCCCGAGATTGTGGAAGACAGTAATTTATATTTGTTGCAATAATTAATACAAGGCACCGGAATGTAGTTAGGGCAATGGAACCCGACATGTATTTATAGAGGAGCCCATATTAAGGGTTGGCCTTCTTTGTGCTGCCAACATTTGCTCATATTTTTTTGTCTTAATTAAAGAGTGGGGCGGGCCTATTATTTGGTCTTATCCCTTTCCCTTGTATATGAAGAGAAGAAATCAGTACATAAAAAATAAAATATAAAGTCGATGATGTGCATTCATGTAATCAGACAATCAATGGATCCAGCTCATTGACGAGTGGTAATTGATCACCGATTAATCGAGCCATTTGAAATTAAGAAAATATCACCGTCCACTATATATATATATATATATATGAAAATATTCAAGTGCATATATATATATATATATATATATATATGCTTTAGATTTGTTATATTATATTACTATAACAAGAGGGGAAAAGTATTTTCTCCACCCAATTCAACTATCGGAATTTTGTATGGGGAGTCCATCAATGGTATGTTTCAACTATCGGTTTATTCCTCTGATCTCTTTGATTGCACAGTGAAAAAAATTAGAGGGGTCTTGATTGAAGCCATAGCTAGAAGTCATTGGCATTATATTATCTTATTAAAGCAAAACATCTACTCCACTCAGTTATCAATTATTCCTTTTCTTCTTTACCTTGGTTGTTTGGTTTTTTTTTGGGAAGTAAAGAATGTTAGAACGGGTCCTTATTGAAAGTATAGCAATCACCCATGCACATGTTAAGATGCAATAATTTTTTCACCTTGTTTTTCCTCACAGAAGACAGAATGGCAGGAGAAGCAGTTCTGACTATCGTCTTTCGAGAGTTGCTGAGGAAGTTGAGCTCCCCTATCCTAGATGAATTTTGGTTGTTGTGGGGTGTGAAAAAGGAGAAACAACAGCTTGAAAGCAATCTGTCAAGGATTAAAGCCGTGCTTCAAGATGCAGAAAGGCAGCAAACTGACCTGATGACTGACAAAGATCGCCTTGGAAAGTTTAAAGATGTTGCCTACGATGCGGAGGATCTAATTGATGAGTTCCTAGTCGAAGCACTACGAAGGAAGGTTGAGAAACAAGATGGCATGGGAAGAAAGGTAGGCAACTTCTTCTCACCTGCGAACCCACTCGCTTTTCGTTTCAAGATTGCACAGAAGATGAAACGGCTGAGGAAACGATTTGAAGAACTTGCGGAAGAGAATAACAATTTCCAACCGTTGGAGGGAGTTGCTAGAAGCCAGCCTCAGATCTCAACCCCAAGAGAAACTTCCTCGGGCGTGCCTGACACGGGTGTTATTGGGAGAGTTGATGAGAAAGGAAACTTAATAGATTCACTACTCTACTCTGGCAATGAAGAGGTCCTCTCGGTCATTCCCATTGTTGGTATGGGGGGACTGGGCAAGACCACGTTGGCTCAATTGGTATATAGTCATGAAAGAGTGGTGACTGATTTTGGCTTGAGGATGTGGGTCTATGTATCTGAGGACTTTGATGTGGGAAGGATTCTAGCAAAAATTTTAGAATCTGCAACCAAGAGTACTCCCACTGACGGATCTAGCAAGGACCTCTTATTCACTCGTGTTAAAGAAAACCTGAGTGGGAAGAGGTATTTACTTGTTTTGGATGATGTTTGGAATGAAGACTCTAATAAATGGGTCGAGTTGAGGACAGCACTTCAATGTGGTGCTAAAGGAAGCAAAATATTAGTCACCACTCGTAGTGATACAGTTGCGAGAAGAATGGATGCTCTTCGCAGACCTCCTCTGGAAACACTGTCGGCAGCTGAATCTTGGACTTTGTTCGAGGAAGTGGCACACCCGCCTACAGACTTCGTATCAATTGGAAAGGAAATAGTAAGAAAGTGTGGTGGTGTCCCTCTTGCAATCAAAACATTGGGAGGCATGTTGCTTAATGAAACAGGTGAAAGGGAGTGGCAGTCAGTGAGAGATAGTGAACTTTGGAAGAGAACAGATAATGTAGGAGGGATTTTATCCATATTAAGACTAAGCTATGATCATTTGACATCATCTTTGAAGCAATGCTTTTCGTATTGTGCTATAATTCGCAAAGGGTATCCTTGTAATAAAGATAAACTAATCAAGCAATGGATAGCCCAAGGCTTCATTCATTCTGATGATGAAAATGAACTCCTAGAAGAAGAAGGCGAAAGGTATTTCAATGCACTGTTGCGGAGGTCCTTGTTTCAGGTTGATGTGGTCAATAATTCATACATGATACATGACCTTATACATGATCTTCTCAGGTCTGTTGCTGGAAAAGAATGCTTTGTTCTGGAAGCTTCTATGATGAATGATTTAAATCGTCATTTAGCATTGTGCAATAATGAAACTCGTCATTTAGCATTGTTCAATGATGAAACTCGTCATTTAGCATTGGGCAATGGTGAATGGAGAGGAGAAACGAAGAATTTGGATGCATTGAAGAAATGTAAGAAACTACGTTCAATGATTACACGTGGACCTGGTCCTATTGATATGAATGTTTGCTTGAGCTTCAGGTGGTTAAGGATGTTGGATTTAAGTTACAGAAGAAGTATTTGCTTCCTGCCAAATTCAATAGACAAGTTGAGACATCTTAGGTACTTTGACATCTCATATACAGAGATTAAAGAATTACCTGAGACCATATGCAACTTACACAACTTGCAGACACTGAGAGTCCTCAGCATTCGCCTCCAGAAGTGGCCAAAGAATATGAAGAAAATGATTAGCCTTAGACATATTGAATTTGATGATTTTCCCTTACCAAAAGGAATGGGAAAGTTAACTTTTCTCAGGACGCTGCCAAAATTTATTATTGCTGAAGAGAGTGGAGCTCAAATAGAAGAGTTGAAAGATTTAAATCTGCTAATGGGGAATATCTCCATTGAAGGGCTTGAAAATATAAGAAATGGTGCATGTGCTCGTGAAGCAGATTTAAAGGCAAAGAAACACCTCCATTCCCTGCATCTATGTTGGAATCGGCTTCGTTATGAATCAGAAGGAAATGCACAGGAAGTGATTAATAACCTCGAACCCCCCTCGAATCTAAAGAAGCTACTTGTTTCGAATTACAGTGGTTTGAGTTTTCCAGGTTGGATGATGATGCTTTCAAATCTAATTCATATAGAACTGTCGGTTGCATTAGATGTGAACAACTGCCACCTTTTGGGCAACTACCTCTCCTTGAATCACTTGAGATTTATGGAATGAGTGCTATAAAATACATTGTTAAGTTTGATGGGAGCCACAACAACAAAGCTATATTCCGATCACTGAGGCACCTTGTTCTCTCTGAACTGCCTAATTTGGAGAGATGGTCGTCTCAACAAGAGAATGGTGATGGTGATGAGCAGATAAGAGAAGAAGATGAGCAAGTGATTCTCGGTCGCCTTTTTCATCTTCGCATTCTTGGTTGTCCTAATCTGATTCGGTTGCCAAAGCTTCTTCTTCCAGCTCTTGAATTTCTCGAGATGAATGGAGTGGGTTGTGATAGAATAGACTTACCCATGTCCAAGTCACTGAAAGAACTCCAGCTCCGAGATATGCCTAATTTGGAGAGATGGTCATCTGGAGAAGTGGATGGTGATGAAGATGACCAAGTGATCTTCGGTTTCTTCCGTACTTTGAGAATCTTTGATTGCCCAAAATTGATTTGGCCACGGTTATTTCTTCCAGCTTTAGAATATTTAGATATGGATCAAGTAGGCTGTGACAAGATAGAGTTTTCCGCATCGCAGTCACTGAAAAAAGTCACCCTCACCAACATGCCTAATTTGGAGATGTGGTCATCACGAGAAGCAGATGATGATCAGGAAGTGATCTATCCTCGCCTTGAATTGAAGGTCCGACGATGCCCTAAGTTGGTTCGCTTGCCTCATCTTCTTCCTTCACTTAAAGAATTAAGGATTTATGAAACCAATGAAATGCTATTAGGGTCATTGGCCCACTACAGTTCACTTGTCCTGCTCTTTATTGGAGGGTTTCCGGATGTTATGCATTTACCAGAAGAAATAGGGCCAACCCATGCCAGCAACCTTCACACCTTGGAAATTTCTCATTGCCCGAAATTATTATCTTTATCACATCAATTGAAATCTCTCCATTCTCTCAAAGAATTGAGCATTATAGCTTGTCCTGAGTTGGTGCTACCATTGCTGGATGGATCGCAGGAGCAACAGCCTTGTCCTCCTTTAAACTCTCTTAAGAAGTTGGAAATATGTGCCTCGTGTGAAAAGCAGAGATCACTTCCAGGAGAAGGGATGATCATGACCTCTCTGGAGGAATTGAGAATCACCAAATGTGGGAATTTGGAGTCCTTGTTTTCTGAAGGGTTGCAAAACCTCACCTCCCTTGACATTTATGAATGTCCAAAGGTGTGGTCATCTCCAGAGTGGCTTAGGAACCTCACATCACTTAAGAATCTTAACGGTGTTGTATTAGATGGTATGACAAGTTTGACAAATCCGTTGGAAAATCTCAAATCACTCGAGCATTTGTCAATTTCATCGGGTCCTGATATGACGGATTTTCCAGAGTGGATTGGAAACCTTGCATCGCTCACTCGTCTATGGATTAGAGGTTGCCCTAGCGTAAGGTCTCTGCCAGAGTCACTTGGAAACCTCGCATCGCTCACTAATTTAATAATTACAGATTGCCCTAGCATAAAGTCTCTGCCAGAGTCACTTGAAAATCTCGCATTGCTCACTAATTTAATGATTACAGATTGCCGTAGCATAAGTTCTCTGCCAGAGTCATTTGGAACCCTGTTGTCGCTTTCGAGCATGTTTATATCGGAGTGCCCTGTTTTAGAGAGACGACTACGCGAGAATTGGAAGGAGTGGAATAAGGTCGCACATGTCCCAGAGATCTTCATTGGCGACGGACCGGAGTATTCATGGGAGGCCCAGCATCCAAGTCTAATGCAGAAGAAAGGATGCAACAAATTCGATAAGAAGCTCCATTTCCCCACCTGCGCATCACCTTCTTCTCCTTGATTGATGTTGGATCATCATCAAATCGCATGCGTCCAATTGAGTGAAATCAGGTAAGTGAACCTTATTCTTCTTCATCATAATCATCTACAAATTTCATAGCTGTCTTCTCCATTTTCTCTCTTTTCTTCCTCATCGTAGAATGTGGTTTTTAAAATCCTTTTGGTGTGTTTTTAAGGATCTCTAACCGCTAGACTCAATACCTCATTTATTTGTTGTATCATTGGTCAACCGATTTCGAATGTACTGGTAAATGACTATGGGTGCTCTTTATTTATTTATTTGTATAAGAAAAGAAGAGAGTAGTATGATAATAATTATCGGCCCGAAAAATGATATGTATTGGCAATATGCAACAGTTATCGGCAGTAGTGACCTGTAGCTTACATCAGTGAGAGTGTATTTACTTTTGTCTTTATCTCCTTTGTCTTGTTAGAATATGTAAATGCCTAAAAATTACGGACTTGATTAGATGATGTAGAACTTCTTGTTAAGCTTGTTGGGAAGGATTGGATGCCTGGAACCTGAAAGGGAAGGAGAGAAGAAGAGGTCAGAGCCCCTGGTTGCTATCAGCCAAAGGCACTCCAAACGCCTAAGTTAGTGCAGTCACTGAACAAAGGGTGAGTGAGGAAGAGGAAGGGAGAGTCTGTGTGTAAGCGTATGCATGAGCGTACCTGTCTTGGGCTTGTCTCTTGCATATATAGACAGAAGTCCTATCAGGCATTTCCTTAGTGGAGGTAGGTGGAGGTACTGTCCCATCGGACCATCCCTTGATCTGTCAGTAGTTGAATCCCATCGGACCTTACCTTAACGTCCTAAAAGGGACGTGATCAGCAGGTAATGATAACTGTTTATCCGGTGCATGTCCTTATCTCCTGACACGTTCTGTAACGCGGGACAGTTGTCACTGGTTGAGTCGGTGCTCGTCTCGGTTAACCGAACCGAGGATGGCACCGAGGCCAAGCACGACCGTAAGATGGACGCCATCTGGCACTGTTGCCGAGACACAATATGCCGAGTTGATACTGTTACCGAACTGGGACAATCTCACCGAGACTGGGTCATATCGAGCTGGTACCTTTACCGAAGCTAGGATGATCTCGGTACTGTTATCGAGATCAGGTACTTTTGCCGAGATCATATATGACCTTTACAAGGACGTATCCCGGCACTACTGCCGAGATGGATAAAGCCAAGATGGATTAAGCCGAGATCAACAGATGCTAGCACGATCTCAGTATTGTGGAAATATCCCCACACTGAAACTTTGTTTTGTGGACAATAATCATGCGACCCGTGTATGGAAATTGGAAAGTGCTTATTTATTGTCAATGCTTTGGTACTGAAAATACTTCCTTAGCTAAGAATTTGAGATGGATATATCTTTGCGGACTTTTGCACTGGTTTGATATTCCTTATAGCAATTTAAATTTTGCCCAAAGTATCACTTAAATTTAAAGTTCTGAATGTTATGAAACTGAAAGTATCTCTCCATTCCTTGTCGAATATATGAGAGACACTTGAATTTCAGTCTTTTTTTTTTTTTTTTTTTTTTTTTTTTTTGAAGTTACAACAAATTCTCCATGGTAACACTTGCTGGAACCACTTCAGATGTGGAATTTTTTTACATACCTTCCTACCATAGTTTCCTTTTCAATTCCTTTTTTGTCCATCTGGAGGTTGGTATGATCACTATTAAAGAAATTTACCAAAGATGTACTAAAGAACATATTCTGTGGACTGTGGAGCAGGTTTCTTGTTTTAAATGTTGCTTCTATTCTGCTCACCTGACCTCTCTTTTTCTTCCTTTTATTTGGGTAATAAATTAAAAATCATTCCTTTATTTTAAAAGGAAGTATACAAAATTGAAAAGACAATACTATAGAAGGGTGGCCATTTGGTGTTTACTATGAGGCATGGATAGTCCCAATATAGTGTCTTCTTTTGAGATATTCAGGCACTTCAAACAGTTTAAAGCAAATTCTTACTAAGAATCCAAATATAAGAACCAACTGAGGACATTTACAATAACTTACAGGGACTTCTTTTGAGACGAGGGGTAAAAAAGAGTGGAATGGTCTTGCCATAGTTTTTATCTATTTTTAAAAATCTTGTTTCTTTAGAGTCTGTTGCTGCACTGAAAAACTTAGGCCAATAGTAAAACCTTGGATTTTCTACCTGTTGGTGCCTTGGCCTCAACATTGAAAGCTTTGAATTTTCCGAACCAATACCTTATTTTCCATTTATTGGTTGCCTAAAATTGGTGTTCTCGTTAGATGGCTAATCCTCTGGCATTCCTTTTTGTGTCTAGTGGGGTCAGTGGCCCTTGTAACATGCTTTACAACTTCATTTTTGTCGTGGGCATTCTCCATGCTGGTAATAGTACTTTGCGTTTTTCCTTCTTTCTTATGGTTGAATGAAGCAGCCGTGAACTTACAGTGATGCCTGTTCATCTAAGAAATCTTATTGGCTTGTATTTTCTGATATTTGTGTATATTCTGCTGCAGTGGACTTTTCATCCATTTATATTCCAAAGTAAAAGGTTCTACACAGTCTTGCTTTGGCGCAGGGTTCTGGCATTTCTAGTTGTGAGTGCAAATTGATTTTCATTGGCCAGCATTTGTGCATATTGTTATAGCTTAATTGATTTCATAGTGGTTGCTAATTAACTTGGCAATTAACAATTGAAGGTTAAAATTATTGGTGGGGAAGTCCATATCATTTCCTATCTCCCCACAAGTCAATCAGCTGGCCTTTGATATTAAGTTTTTTTATTACAGGCATCACAAACTCTCAGAATATTGATGTGTGGGGATATTTACATGATACCTAGATTGTCATCCCATCTCAGCTAAGTCAGCACCACCATGGTCAACACCATCTCACCTCGGTCAACACCTGAGCTCGGTACCTCAGCACCCGAGCTCGGTACCTCAGCACCTGGGCTCGGTCCTGGCCTCAACACCCGAGCTCGGTACCTCAGCACCTGAGCTCGGTAACAATACCAGCTCAGCTAGACATTTCATCTCAGCAATAGTTCCAAGTGCTTCACCTCGGCCAATAGTTCACCTCGGCCAGGAGCTTCACCTCGGCCAGGTGCTCCCACCTAGGCAGCAGCACCAGAATGCTTATCAAAACAAGTACAGATGGCTTTACCTCTATGGAAGCTCAACCACGTTACAGAACGTGTTGAGTTATGATGACATGCATCGGGCTACGATCTGATGGGACTTTCGTCCCTGCCTACCTCCACTAAAGAAGTATGGTCCGATGGGACTACAATTAAAGAAATGTGGGCTATGATGGGACTCCCTATCACGAGTCATGAGACTCCCTATCCAAAATCAAAGGACTTCTCCACTATAAATACAAGGAGCAAACTCCAAAACAGGTACGCCAAGGTCCACACTCAGGACTCTCTTTCTCTCCTCTTTCCAGAACTAACTTAGGCATCGGAGGGCCTTGCGCTGACAGCAGCCAGGGTCTTCTGACCGTCTCTTCTCCTCTCCTTTCAGGTTCTCAGGCAACGAATCCTTCCCAAGAAACTCCTAATCCATCTAAGTAAGTCCGTGAGATTTTTTGCACTTACAATTGACATTCTATTCCACCCAGCTTCTTGGTCCAAATTATCATTGTCGTGAGGTAAAATAACTTTTCCGCAAGCAATACTTCAGAGTAGATTGTATCTTTTAGTTAATCTGAGTTGATGTCATGCTTACAAAGTCATATATTCTTCTTTTTAAGAAACTTAGATAGGAAATTCTTTTAAAGCACCTTAGACTTAATATTCTCACTTCTGTCCTTTACAGGGGTCGAAACTTGCAACACTGTCTCGTCCCGACAGTATAATAGAAGTGCTCCTAAGTAACTGTAAGAGATCCTTTTCCCCTTAATCTATGATTTAACTATAAGAAAAAATATACGTTTTGGTTTGGATTCTTTCGCTAGAATGATTTCGGTTTGGTATTTTCTGAGATGGGTTTCATGCCCAGTTACTTTCTTGGTCGAAGTCTTTTGGTAATGATTATTTCTGAGATGGTATTTTCTGATTATGCTTATAGACCATTCTAGGCAAACAATATAGAGGTGCACTCTTTGTAATAGTTTCCGTTGCATTCCCTATAACTGTGTGATTGATTGTCCGTTGACACTCCTACGATATTGGAGCTTGCTTCTTTCTAAATCTGCATTATGCTTGTGAGTTGTGCATGACTAAGTCTGCTCTAACTTAATTCTTCAAATAGAGACTTCAAATAAGGTAGTTGTTTCTTTACCAGAACCTCTATTCTTCTTTCTTCTTCCTTTTTTTCTTATTGGTAACACGCCTCGAACTCACAATATCATGGTTGTAATCTTCTTTGTACTCCTAGAGAGGGAAAGAAAGGGAAGAAGAAAGAAAGAAATGAGCATGATTGAGGGCAGAGGATTTGTCGTGTATTATTCCTTAAAACACAACTAAAAATATTAATGAAAAACAGGGAAACTAATTACAAATTTACAATTCTGCAAACCTGGTATTTGCATACAGCCCAGCATATTAAAACATGTATAATTAATAAAAATACTTTACAGCTTCTACATTCCTCAAGCTGGGTCAAGAGTGTCATAAAGACCCAGCTGGCTTCACAATTCAGCACTTCTAGGCTGTCCAAGAGCCTTTGTAAATAAATCAACTTAATTGATTCTCTAAATTCGCATAAATCGCTGGAATGAGATTGGGTGAAACTTTCTTCCAGACGAAATGAATCAATGATAATTGCTACAGTATGTTTTGTCCTTTCATGTGTCAATGGAGAAGGAAAAAAGACCAGAATGGAGAAATATAATTGGGTGAAACTCATGCTTGCAAATGAAGCACATTTTTCCTATACTGCGATGACAAGAAATTATGATTTTGCCACCAGTGCATTCAGAGATATACTCTTATCTTTTTAATCTTGTTTCGATCCTTGGAAATCTTCTTCTTAGGTTGAGGATAACATCTGCAAGTTCGCAAAGAAGGCTTGACAAGCACCTCTTTTGTAGCTAATAGTTTTTTACTTTGCTCTGTAGTGTTCCATGGATAGCAGAGCAAATGACTTGGCATTCTCGACCAAAAGAATATAGCGGTGTTATGCGGCATCCATCCGATTTATCAAGTTGCATGGTAATAAACACCAAGTGGCCAAGTTTTTCCGAGGGCTTCTAAATGATATCACTTAAAAAATAAATAAACTTTAGGTCTCCAATCTAATGGTTTTGATCATGTGTCAGTTTAACTTAATGAGATGGCCTTCAAATTTCCGTACTCTTAGCAATCTGCATATAATATAGGTGGGGTCCAACGATCTTTTATGTGCTGCCATGCCTGTGATAATGTGAAAAGATCACAACATATGGTGAACAACATAGAAATGTACATATGGGTAAAATGGTAATTTGAAGCATTTAGATTTCATCTTGCTACCTTTGAAATTGTACAACTGAAGTTGTTTACCAGTTGAGGGATTTCTGCCTACTGGTCGTACAACCGAAGTTGATTTCTGGTTAACATTTAAAAGAGAACCTTTGAAATCTCTAGTTGAATAAGTCTGATTGCATGGATAGGTGGATTATTAGTATGCTCTATTTGAATCTTGTCAAATTATATATTGAAGTAGTGGTTTATAAATTGCTTATATGACTTCTTTTAATAAGGTTTTCTTTATTCCCTGTTAAATTAAAGCATTTATGAATATGGGTACATCCAAACTGGTTTAAATGATTGATGATTCTACTTTGGACCCAGATCCAAACCGTAAAATTGTGTGCTGACTGATTTGTTTAGAATGGTGCTTTTTTGCTCAAAATGTTGAATCTAAAACAAGCCTTGGGCACCTGAAAAGTGATATTAGTTTCATGTTTTTCGCATTTTTAGAACTTGGACCATGAGTTATAAAAGGTCAATACTCATTTCAGTTTATGCATTGTGAGTAAACAGTTGAGTTGTGATCCAGCAAAGAGGCTGGCTTTGAACGAAACATATTTTCCAATCCGAGGCATCATTTGAGACACATGTGCTCTAATGGCTGGGGAAAACAGTGCAAGATCATTGAATGCAGGTTAGAAAAGGCTACTTCTTCATTTAAATGGTTTCATGCTTTAATTTGAATAGTATTTGTTTTATATAACGATCATTTTCTCTATTTGTTAGAAACGTCCTCCTTGTCAAAACAAAAGCCAGTGATCACCTTAAATGCATTTGGGTTATCTGTGGGCGAGCATTCAACCCAGCTGGCCTCAAGGTGTCGTGGGATTATTCGCACCGTTGTTCCTATTTCCATTACGGACTGGCGTTCGATGCCTAAGAACCTAAAAGATGAACTATGGAAACTCGTCTAGGTATGAAATATTAGCATATCTTCAGTAGAAATGGATGTAATATTTATCTTATCAAATACTTAGTTTGTGATCCTACAAGGAAATCATTTTTTTTTTTCACGATGACTATGTTGTTCCTCAATCTTATAAAGCTAATGCCTTAAGAGCACGTGTGATATGATGAGAAAGTACAAGACAAAATTGAGATCAAAATACCTTAATGCTCATGCACTCCTGAAGATAATTTGAATAATCATCCTCCAGGAGTTAGACCTGAAGATTGAGAGGCTTTTATCGAAGATAATTTGAGTCCCAAAACAATAGAACGTAAAAAAATGCAGAGGTGAGGAAAAAACTTAACATTTACCGTACAAGTTGCAGATATGGCCACGCGAGACTGGAGGAGAAAATGGTGAGTATTGGCATACATATATAAAATATGTCATATTGCTTTGTCACTTAAAAACTGACAATCTGAAATTCATGCAAACATAGAAATGCCAAAAGAAGGAGGGTGACCCCCTGCCTAACTAGGGCTGAAGTATGGATAGAAGCCATACAAGGAAAGACGGTACTGTGCCTAGTAGCGTGTCCTCACATACGGTTAGCTCTCTATCTTGTACTTCAATTAATATAGTAGAAAACAACTTAAAACTTTACTTAACTGATAATTGCAAGTAATCGACATGAAAGAGTAAAAGAACTGTTGTCCAACCAAGATGAAGTAGATTCCTATGACATCCTCAGTGATCCATTGACTCAGGTATTTGGTGTTGATACCAAGGGTTGTGTTCGAGGTGTTGGTATTGTCGTATCTAGAAGTCAAGTCATAAGGTCCATTCCAGCAGTTGGAAAAACTAGCTCTCAAGGAAAAGAAAATTATCGAGCAATCGTCCTCAATTAAAAATCTAGAGTCCCAAGTAGGCCACATACTTGAAGAACAAAAAAACATGTCCCAAGAACTGGGTGGTATAAAACAAATGATTGAGGTAAAGTCGAAATTATTGGATTCTTTTTAAAAGTCTTTAATAATATTAGATTTTTTATACTTGTATTGAAAGAATAACAAGTGCTTTAAAACATTATTGCAGATATGCATGCATTCGGGATCCCAATCGAGCACTTTGTTCCCCCCGAAGATGACGAGTTGGTTGTAGTTTCCAACACAACAACGGGTGATAAGCCTTCAAATGAGAAAGAGCGGCCGTGGAAATTGATGACTTTGAGTCAAGAGGTTGTCGCTATTGGAAGGGCTCATATCAGGAATGGGACACAACGTATTCATTGTAAAGCTCTTCTGGAACATGCATACAAGGTTACGGTTGATGTCATTAACAAAGGAGATGTTGCACTGCCCTATCCAGACGGTTATCATTCAACTTTGGGTGAAGTTGGAAATGGATCCTTAGTAGCATGGCCTAAGGCGTTTGTCACATTCACTGACAAGACTTAGGGAAAGGGCATTTAACAAACTCTGATCATCTGTAGTATGGGTTGTGCTATTTGTGCTTTTTGTTCTAATGCTCCATTTGGGCTAAAACCTCTGTTAAACTTTGTTCAGTTTTTTGAGCTGTGCTGTTTGGTAACCTTATGTATCCATACATTTTTTTGTTCTATTGCTGTTTGGTAAACTTTGTTTTCTTGCTTTCTTTCATTTCTGTGATCTAGAGTTTCTTTTTCTTTCTTTATATTATTTTCAGATGTATGTTTTTCTTTCCTTGGTCCCCTCTTCTTAGGCGGTCTGATACATTTCATGACTGGTTAGTCCTGAGCACATTCCTTCCTGCAGTGGCTGGAAATATGGGTGCTGTTGAGCTTGAAATGGCTGCCTAAAGGGATGGAGAATGCCTAAGGAGTGTTGTCTGATGTTTTCAGGTTCTGAGTTTTGCTGATAATACATACATGTTACTGCCATCTAAGCTCAAGGACATGGATTCTCTGATAATACATGTTACTGTCTTTGTTAGAAGGCACGAAGTCACAACAACAAATTCCTTTTCTAGGTGCTACAGGTATGCTGAAATGCGCTTACAGGAAAGTAGAATTTTTAACAATGAAATATGCTTTTGTTGTGCAGGAAACTAGTGTTTTAAGGGTTGAGCAGCAGAGTTAACAGCTATTGTCAATCATCTTATCTGCCTGGAAATCGGTATGTTTTCATGCATCTACTAATTTCTGTGTCTCCAGCTTAACAATCAGTTTCTGATGTTAGATTTGTATGTCTGCATGTAAGGAACTTGATCTAAATCAGTTTCTTGGAGAGAAGTGGCCCGCTCAGGACACTGACAATACAAAGAGTAAGCGCCAGAAGACAGATGTGGAGACAATAGCTTCCAATGCTTCTGCTCATTTTGGTTGTAAATCTTTACACAGACAGGACAAGGAGTATGCAGGTTATATGAGAGGGCTACTTGTGTCATTTGTTGGCCTTTTCAAACCAGGTGACTCTAAAGCTTCTACTTTAAGTCAAGAAACTGCCCTAGTGGCTCTTAGTGTACTTTGTATTGTCTTCTGCAACTATCCACATAGCACTTTATCTAGTAGCATCTTTCAACAAATGCATGGATGCCTTGGATATGTGAGCAGGTTTGCATAAGCTTTCTGTAGTATTATAGCAATTATTCAATTCCTGCGATAAAATGTTTATTCTTTTCCATCTGTTATTATATTAGTTGACAGTCTTATCTTGCAGGCAAAAAGAGCAATATACTCACATTCGATTTATCCATCTATTTAGAAGCAATTGAAAACATTTTGCTTCTCCGTAGTAAGCAATATACCTGGCTTCTTAGCAACAAGGTTTACTAAGCCATGTGCAGCTCCACACACTGCCACACCTCATATAAAGTTCCGTACATGCAGAACTATGTCCTGCTTGTCCAAAAACGTAGGTGGTTGGACTACTTTGTCTGATTGAGGCTGCTAAGTGCATTGGATGGAGAACCTTTTAGGGATTTTTTTATAGCTTTCCATTTGTATTGTACATGTGTGGTCTGCTTTATGAGAGGTCAGCCTGATTTTTGTCTCAGGACAATGCCATCTGATGAATGAGTTGCATTCCTCACCGGATGTGGCTGCGCATGGATGGTCTGGAACTAATTATATGAATACATTAGCATTCCTAGGGATATCTATTCCTTTACCGCATACTATATGCTGCTTGATTGAAGCAAACTGTGTTGTTTCTTCAACCCATCCCTTGTATAGGTAGGGCTACAATTGGAAATGTAAGTTGTTGACCTAGAGAGCCCCATCATGAATTGATCATGCCTCATAATATCCTCTATATTATTTATAGCCATCTGATAAAATGGATAATTACAAGGTCAACATTTAATAGGCGCTAATTTGTTATTTAGGACCTGTCCAATGGGGAAGATTCAAAAAAATGTCATTTCTTTTTTCTTTTGTTGCTAAGTTGCAAAGACTTTTAGAGAAGGGAGAGAGGAGATACAAGGGCGTCAAAAACAGCATCCAAAATAATATATTGGAATGCCAAAAGCCAAAAGGGGGAAAAAAGAATGTGGTCACTGTTACGGATTTGGTGTGTTTCAATTTGATTGGATGCATTTTCATTTTTGCAAAACTTGATTTTTCAGTCTCACATGCTCCTATCCTCCAAAGCTTGAAAATCTTCATGCATGGTCTTAAACTTTCAAAACTTGAATTTTTTAAAATTTCTCATGCATGGTTTTATGACTTTGAGACTTGATTTTTCATGCATGATTTGAATGTCTTGCATGCCTATGGTTTTATATTTAAATCATCTTAGGCATTTTAGGTTCATATTTTTGAAAAACCCTTTTGAATCAACTTGAACATGAATTTAATAGTGGTTCCCATGGCCAAGAATTCCCCCCCCCACACACACACACACAAAAAAAAGCACCTAGAGAAACAGAATTCTGGGAATTTTTTTCTGTCAAGATAGTGTCCTTGCTCAACCGAGGACATGGCCGCGGTCAACCGAGAACTAGCAATTAGTCAACCGAGAACTAGCAATTGGTAGAATTTTTATATAAACTTCAGCTCATTCCAAAGGCCAAAGGGTGAGGCTTTTGAGATGTTTTGAGGGCCAAGGAAGGAGAACGAGTGAGGAGGGTAGAGAAGGGAATGGATGCTAAAGAATAGATTTCAACCTTAGAATCATGTCAAGTTAGAAGTGTCCTTTCCTTTTTTAATGTTTATGCTTGTTCTAAATCTTTGATTTCATTTTATGACATGATTTTTATAGTGTATTTGAACCTTCTTTGTTGATTTTCTTAACATGAGAATTACTTTCAAACTAGTATATGTATTTTGGATTCAATCAACACATGTCATGTTTCACAAGTCATGTTCAAACTTGCTAGTTTTTTATTTTCATCTTTCAAACATCAAGTTTGTTCTTGTCTCAACATGTGATTAGACTTTCTACCTCTTATCATATTATCTTGTTTTATCACTTTATATAGTCATTCTGTTTGACTTACGTTTCATGAGACACCATTTTAAAATTGATTAGAGGTACCATGCATACACATGAACATTGAACCTTTGCATCATCATTTTGTGTATGTTGAGTTTGATTTCACTTTCATATCAGCCTATCTTAGAGGCACTTATTTGTACTTAAATCGTATCTCTTCAAGTGTATTGTAGACACGTCATAAGGAGAAACCCTAGTGGTTCCCATTTCTTATAGTTGTTCTCTGTCTTCTTGCATTTTCATGTATGCATTTATCAATTCATCACCTTCTCTGTGCTGCCAATGCATTGAAACTGTATTTCTTGATGGGTGTGTGTTGGGGGCGTATCGAAACTGCAAGGTGATTATCCATTTTGAGCCTATTTACTGGGATACATGACCAGAAATCATCTTTAGTGGGATGTTGTTTCTACCAGTCAATTGACATTTGCAGTGGAATATCTCACCTGCCATAAATTCCATTTTTCTATGTTGTCTTTGACTTGTATAATTGATAATCATTCCACATGCCCTGACTGCAATTTGCGATGTATCATCCGCACCTATTTACGTTTTTTCTTCTTTTATGATAAATATTGAATTTATTCCACTTTTAAACATTTATCTTCTATTTTAGATTGCAACCTGTAATGAATGAGAAAGAGATAGTTTTTACATGTGTTTTTTGTTTAATTTTTAGCCATGGTGTATTGCCATCATGTTTTGTAACATTAGCCATGGGTGCGAGCTGTGGTTTTTGAAAAACCACATCGATGCTTACACATAATCTCCAATCTCCAATGGCCAAGTCCATCATTCTTAGGAAAAAGAAAACTATGACTCTTTTCAACGTAGTTTCCCATATACTGTGTCATATTGCAAAAAAGGGAAAAAGTAAGAAAAAGGAAGAAAAACTACCATTCAAAAAGAAAGGAAAGAAAAAGAAACATTAGAGTCTAAAACTATGACATTTTAGATTACACTGAAAAATGACCACACTATGCTCAAAAGTCACTTAATATCTTTATTTTCTATGGAGGATTTTCTCCTACACGTATCTAATGCGGGATTTTTAGTCCCTGCCTTTAATGCAAGGGATCTGCTGCCTAAATGGTGTCGAAAGAAATGCCGTAACAAACAAATATGGTACTCCTGCAAGTGAAAAAAATCCCCTGGCTTCATATGATGGTGGAAGATCCAAAATCTGAAAATGACGAATAATGGCAGCGCATGTACTTGGCATTTTCTCCATGTGGATTCTCCTTTGAAGGAGTATCTCCCAAATGACCCTAGAAATTCCTTTCTCCATAATTTTTATAATAAAAGATATTGGCGAAATTCCAAAAATATCTCTAAAACTGCATTTGATATTGCAAAACATTCCACTGAACCTATTGGACACAGGTGCCATATTGAAGTAAAAATCTAACAGTTTTTTCATACATTTCTGGTCATAGGAAATTGCTAACTATTCATTTGATATCATTGGCTGATTCAGATTGCTTCTACCAATGTTTTAACACTTGGTCCTTACCACTACCCTGAAATTGACATAACTTGGGTGGCTTGACAGAGTCACAAGAATTCCATCTTTTTACATGCATACATTTACAGTTTAAATATAAGCTTACCTGACTCTCCACTCCTCGGCTTGGTTTATAGTGATCTCAATAGCCAGTATATCGGCCAATACACATGCAATACATGTATCTTGCCGATTCCATGAATTTATTTATTTTTTTTTTTTTTGCCAAATCCATGATTTAGCGAGTCAAAATTTTGATATTATTGGTTGATTCAGATTGTTTCTGCCAATGTTTTAACACTTGGTCCTTACCACTACCCTGCAATTGGCATAACTTGGGTGGCTTGAGAGAGTCACAAGAATTCCACTCTGTCTACATGCATACATTTACAGTTTAAATATAAGCTTACCTGACTCTCCACTCCTTGGCTTGGTTTTAGTTGGCAAGCTACATGTTTGAATTTTTTTTCCCAAATTTAGGAGCACTAATGATTTTTCTCTTTGCAGGTGTGAAAAGTTGGAGTCAGATAAAGAATAGTAGGGATCTTTGCAACTTCTAATCTGTATGGGGAATTCATGGAGTCCAAAAAAAAAAAAAAATCCTTATGATGTTGTTTGTACTTATGGTTGTGTTTTCTGAGTGGCTTTATTTGGCTTTGGTTTTAACTATGAATTTGCTGGTGTAGTTGTACTATGTGGATCTTGCTTGTATCTTTGGTTTGTTCTTATTTACTTGTTTGAAACTTAAATGATTCTCTATTTTTACCTTCTGTATGTGAGCAAATTATATTGACCATGGATGTAATCCTAATGACTTGATCATCTTCAAGTGGGGCCCATCATTTAGTCATGGAGAGTTCTGATGGGATGAAATATTTGTGGAAAATTCATATCCTGAGAAATAATTCCATGGGCAACTCGAATTGATGTTTTGGTAGTACGATGATCAGATAATGGACATTGGTCTGTAATTGAGCCTTCCAAAACCAATGAAAAGCTCTTCTTTTGTATGAAGGGTTTTCCATGCCCTGTTTTGAGGGAAGTTAATATATTCTTACTTATCTTACAAAAAAAAAAAGCCCCTTTCAACATTTCTCTCTTTTTTTTTTTCACTTTAAATTACGTAGCTGACCTGTGTCAATCTGATAATGGGCTGGGTTCACAGTGATAACTGCTTTGGATCATATTCATCTCGCAAAGTTTTGCACTAGTCCAACTCTCTACTTACTAAATGAAAAGCCTGGGAGCAACAGAGAAGCCAGTGAATGCCAATAAACATGATTTTTCTAAGTTATTGTTATATCAAAACCATATCCCCAACAGAGAGGACATGGTTTCGTCAACTTAACCTCATTAGTCCAAAATTTAGACACCTGACGGACCATGAACAGAATCCTTTTGAGAAGAAAAATTAAAATGAGATAAAGAAATTGAAAAGAGCCAGGGTGTTCTTACTCTTGACTTGTTTATTTCCCTTTCCTCTGTATTTAAATAGATTTCAGTGTGCAGAGTTTTCTTACATAGAGAATCTTGTATGTCTTTCAGTCTTTTCATTCATAGATAGAATCTACTGAATCATATCAAAAACATCCTAGACCAGCTCTCAGATAGTCTTCACAGATCTTGATGGTCTTCAATGCACAGCACAGTCCAGCTCATAATATCTTAATATCTTAACTTGATAATACACGTTGGATGTGTGCTATGTGCGCGTGTTGAAGTGTATTCTGTTGGCTGGTCAACCTCATTTATCTACTTGTGAAACTTGTGGACCATCCTTACAATGGATAAACCATTGATGCTGACATGTGGGGCCCAACTTTGATTCATGATATTGTAGAAATTTGGATTGCAAAGAATTTTAAAGTTGGATCTTGTTTCAAACATTTTTCATCTAGAATTCTAGATAATTGGGTATGCATTAAATCAATTGTCTGGATCAACAAAACATGAGTTTCACATATGTACAGACAGGGATTTGGTGTGTTACAATTTGATTGGACGCATTTTCATTTTTGCAGAGTTTGATTTTTCAGTCTCACATGCTCCTATCCTTCAAAGCTTGAAAATCTCCATGCATGGTCTTTAACTTTCAAATCTTGAAAATTTTGAAAACTCCTCATGCCTGGATTTATGACTTTGAAATGATTTTTCATGCATGATTTGAATCTTAAAATTTGGATGCATAATCTTGTTTTCCATCATGCATTCCTATGGCTTTATGTTTAAATCATCTTAGGCATTTTAGGTTCATATTTTTGAAAAACTCTTTTGAATCAATTTGAACATGAATCTAAGCATGGTTCCCACGGCCAAGAATTCAGCACCTTGAAAAACAGAATTATGGGAATTCTGTTAGTCGACCATTGAAACTGCAGTAGAACAAGCTTAGTCCACGTTCGACCCAGAACTAGCCATTAGCAGCTCATTCCAAAGGCCAAAGGGTGAAACTTTTGAGATGTTTTGAGGGCTAAGGAAGAAGAATAAGCTGAGAAAGGCTATAGAAGGGAAGGAATGTTAAATAATAGACCTCAACCTTAGAATCATGTCAAGTTAGTAGTGCCCTTTTCCTTTATAATGTTCATGCTCGTACTAAATCTTTGATTTCATTTTATGGCATGATTTTTATGTGTATTTGAACCTTCTTTGTTGATTTTCTTGACATGAAAATTACTTTCAAACTAATATGTATTTTGGATTCAATCAACACATGTCATGTTCCACAAGTCATGTTCAAACTTGCTAGTTTTTTATTTTCATCTTTCAAACGTCAAGTTCGTTCTTGTCTAAATATGTGATTACACTTTCCACCTTTATCATATTATCTTTGTTTTATCGCTTTAGAAAGTCATTTTGTTTGACTTACGTTTCATGAGCCATCATTTTAAAATTGATTAGTGGTATCATGCATACACATGAACATTGAACCTTTGCATCATCATTTTGTGTATGTTTGAGTTGAAATTTCACTTTCATATCAGCCTATCTTAGAGGCACTTATTTGTACTCAAATTGTACCTCTTCAAGTGTATTGTAGACACATCATAGAGAGAAAACCCTAGTGGTTCATACGTTATTGCTTAGCCTAATGAAATGGAATGCCAAATGATGTTTCCAACTAGCAGTAGATTTGCAAAATTCTCAACACCTCATGGGGGTTTTTTCTTTTTAAGTGAAATCACATGTAACTTGTAAGACATATTTTATTAAGAATGTCCCAGGCCAACATTAAGTAATCTTGGAATATAGTAAAAAACTATAGAATCAAAGAACCTAACAACTTCCAAAATTACTACACTGTAAATGTAATTTCCCAATTGCTGGGGCCGGGTTGATAGTGGGGAACGAGCGAATGAATTTGATATCATTCTGTAATGACCCAGGCCCACTATCCATATGATATTCCTGCTTTAATCAAAATCTTGTTGCTTTAAAACACATCGCTATGGGGTTAAGGTCAAATCATATATATATGTGGGTCAAGACCTGGTGTTTCCAATGTGTTACTTATGCACCATGCGCATCATTTTTGGTTCATGAACACCCCCTACTTGCTGGGCCCAGTGGCCATGTGTGACTGCCTAAACCTATCTGACCATGATTGTATGGTGAGCACTGGAGTCCTATCCACAAAGGCTCCCTTATTTTGCATGATGACCTTTCTATTGTTGCATTTATTCAATGAAGCATTCCCTTGCTCAACCTGGTCAGGACGACTCGAGTCTGAGTATTCAACATAGTGGCTATATACATTTTGTTTTATTCTGAGCAATAACAATTAAATAGTAGTCTACATCAACTTAAATTAGCTAGTGTCAACAACATGGTTAGCCACATGGCTATGGGTGATGCAAATGTGATTTAGATATTGCATTGGTAAATTATCGTTTGGCTAATCTACTATTTGGGTTTTGTCATCATCATTAAATCATTGTCTGAACTATGTTAGAATTGGCTATATGAATTTTATTCCTTCACTCTCACTCTTAGCCAAATTCCTTAAAACCAATTCGAATGGTATGAGTGCTTTAGATGGTTTGGGAAACTTTATGTAAAGGTCTGTTTAAATCAGTTTTAAGACGTTTTAAACATTGTTTGAAAATGTATGAAAATAATGACTCCTTCGTACACACATGAATGTTTAAATTAAATATATGACAATTTTGCTTGTATTACTTTTACCATATGAAACCTTGCTCATATTCATTCGACATGACAAGTTTATTATTTTTGTTTGTTCTTTAGTTTTTTTTCTAATTGAATCAGACATACCAAATAGCCTATTTGTGAATGGGTCTAATTGAAAAATATCTTAATGATGCTTCCTTGATATTTATCCAAAAGAAATGGAAAGTATGCCGATATAACCTCTTGCAAATATTAGTTCATATTTTCAATAAGTGGGCCTTCTTGGCATTTCATTCCCCTCACTTAAAAGGAGGAGGTCGATATATATTAGATGTCTAATTCACATCCATTAATAATCGGGTCCACTTATTGAAATTTTAAATTGCTCAACATGTCTTCGGTTATCTATAGATTTTGCTTCAATTGGAGTTGGGTCCCCATTCGCCTATTCCTCACGCTCTGAGTGGATGTACAATAGGTTGAAATAAACACCAAGTGGCCCACAATTAGTACTTTGGTCTACCATATACATAATGGGTTTGATTCAAGATCGTTTGAGTGTCTTACGCAAAAGAATCATAAGAAATGTGTGGAACTCTACGGTGGGGGCTTATCTGTTGAAAGCTTAAGTCCCTAAAAATGAGCGTCCTCCCCTTGAATTATGCTATTAATCATATGATCAAGGGTCATGACGCCAAATACATGGAGAGGGCATTCATTTTTAGCAACTTGGATCTTCAATAGGTGGGCCACATATCAAATCTCCAATCCTTCCACCCAAGGGGACACAGAGGATCCATACTAAATGGGTTAGGCCCATGTGTCTAAATGGGTGGGGACTTCCATCTGGGTCCCGAGTGCATAGAGGGAGGGTGAATGTACTCCTTTCATGGAATTTCTGAATTAAAAGTAACTAGGAGGGGTGTAAAGTAAAAGGGCACAAAAAATCAAAATTCTACTCCTATCCCAAGCCTCTTTTGTTTGCACTTGAGTGAAGTGAAAGAGGAGTGGAATTGACCCCAACAGTAGGAAATGCTATTTCTTAGTGTGTTTGCATAGTCCTGACTCTTGAGGAGACAAAAAGAAGTAGACATGTCTTTAATGTGTTTTCCTTTTCAACTCCAACTTTCCTCTCTTCAAGAGGCAGTCCCACTATATATTATAAAGTACCTTTTACTCAATTCTATTTATATAAAACCTTTAACCTTTTTACTTTACACCAACCATCCAAATACTTGCAAAGTAACTACTCTACTCATTTATTTTAACTCCTTTCTTATTAACTTCAATTATAATGTGACCCTTACTACTCTTACACCCCGTCCTCCTTCTAAACAAACGCGAGTACAATAAATTGGCATAAAGTGGGGCAAAATTTCTACTTTATGTGTCACGTTGAAATTTATATTCTCCTCCTCATTTTCCATCCAAACACCCATTAAAATAAAACTTTATATCACATTAGTGTGATTCGCCTTTTCTTTTCTTCATCCAAACTCCTTAATTAAAGCTTTATGTTACATCAAGCAATACTTGCCTCCTTCTCTTTGCCTAATAAATGGATTAATTTTAAAACCCTTACTTGTAAGTTTCTACCATGGTTTTCTTCCCATCCTGGAATCTCACGTTAGCAAATTCAATGAATAGAAGCTGACACGACTTAAATTCAAGAGTCAGCTTTAAAAAAAACAAGTTGACTTGAAATAACCAAAACCAAAACGCACAGAGGAAACCATAATGTAGTAGCCATCCAACATTGGTCCTGACCTGGCATTTATGTGGTGATGTGGCCAACGCCTCATACAATGATGATTGGGATTTTGATGGTGCGGCTGCTTTTAGACTTGACATTTATCCTAAAGTAGTTGAAGTTTAAATATTTTCCGTATAATTGTTCATACATCAATGATGCTATATCGCACTGTCCTAGGATATCACACAGGACAATACGTGTGATAAGACACAATCCTAAAATATTCCACCAAAAGTTTCGTGAGAAATACTTAAACTACGACCATTTAGGAGAGAATGTCAAGTGTAAGGGCTACTGTCCGAGAAATATCCCATAATGCCTTTTAAGTTTGTTTAGGGTTGATAATGCCTTTAAGATCATGATGATCCCAAGGCAATCATTCAAGCAATGACATTATGGTTGTCCATGGATCCCATACAGGCTTTGAGATTGTCAGCCATTTACCACAAGTACCTAGTAGAGATGCAAGCAATGTTGTTGCGATAAGAGACTCATTCTAACCTTCACAGGATGGATGCTAGACTATTGTCAAGATGCTTGAAATAAGAACCGTCTTATGGCCCACAGTAATTTTGTTTTACTGCTGTCCTTAGACCTGGCATTCATCCGTCCACCTTTAAACTTTGCCAAATTCCCGCAGAGTTGTTTGTACAAAATCCTATGATATCGCACATATCACACTATGCGATATCCTAGGTCTGTGTGATATCGCATATATCGCATTATGAAATATCCTATGTCCACATGATATCACACCTTAATTTGTTGTATGAACAACTGATCTGTGGAAATTTGTTAGCTAGCAATTTTGTAAAGCCTTACTTTGGGTCCACTCATTCAAATTCAAAGCGCTGAAAATGAATGAATACTAATTGTGGGGACCCACATCAGCAAGGGTTGGGATGGGAGCCTCTGCATCCCAATGCTAGTAGAAAAGAATTCTTTGACCATAGATTTTAGTCAAAAAAAAAAAAAAAAAACAATAGATCTCGTAGCAAGATTGAGACTTCAATTAATAACATTACTCGTGCACTAATACCTCAATCTTATAACCATATCAACAACTTTAATTTTAGTAAAATTTGGAGACACCTTGCAGCTGATCAAATTTTCAAATTTTTGTTAAGGGATCGTTTGTTTCCAATCATTTACATAAACATTTAATTCACATGGATAAAGATCATTCACATATGTAAGGGTTACGCATTATCATATTTTTTATACTCATTTTCACATGTAATACATAAATGAGGTGTAAAAATACTGTGTAGATAAGGTTAATCACACACCAAAAATTCTGACACCATAATATGTGTAAAAGTGATTCACACCCCTCTTACATACATAACGCTTCTTAAATGGCGACTCTTCAGAGAATTTGAATGGTTTGGATCTTGAAAATGGAAAACACATAAGTATAAACTTAATATTTGTAGCAGTGCCTTCTCTACGTTCTGTGACTTGCAAATATCTTAAGAGGAGTCGATGGCTGATACATTTTTAGCATTTTCTCATGACCTATAATAAATCACACTTCCAAATATGGCCCCATATTTGTTTTAAGCATACTAAAGAAATTGAATGGTTCGGATTTTCCGAAACGGGCCCACAGAAGTTTAGATAATGTGATCCAACGTTTTGGACATTCTAAACATGATTAACGGTTCATATCTTAATTGTGAAATCCATAAGGTGGGTTTTCAAACCAAAAAAACAGTAACCTCAAGTTTAACGCCTAATTCATACAGCTTCCCCTGTCAAGGGCTCTGGTAGATGAGAAAAAAGTGGTGGCATATGAGAGTGACACTTTTATCCACTATGTTCTTTTATTTTCAAAAATATCTTTTCTTACTTACTGGACAACTTTCACTTCCCAAAGGTGGGGCCCACATTAAATTGACCCGCTTTATTTTTACTTATTTATTTAAAAATGTATCAAATTGTAAAAAGCTAATAAAGTGAGAAAGGAGTATTTATTATATGTCTGCCCATCTCATTGACTTAAGATGAGATTCTCCCTACTTTTCTCTACATCCAAACAGGCCCTTCTTTTATGAATAGCAATAGTACTCTAGGAAGGTATTTGCTGGCCCAACTTCCACAAAACTCCAGGAGTTTGAATACCACTATCAAGGAAATAACCATTTCAGGAAACATGATTTTTGAACAAAGGATGCTAAGAAGATTATCTAATTATGCTGTGGATGCATAGCTAGATATGATCATATTGCTGGTCTCACCTTGGGTTACAATGAGCTTATACCTCCAACCTACTTCCAAACTCCTGTTAGGAACAAACAAAATCCTTAATTCTAAACACTCCTGCTGGGCTTCTGTTACAATGTTAATACTTCAATAAGTACATAGTCAGCCTACAATCATCTGTCTCCAGTAATGAATAACTTCTGGGAGCAACTAAGATCAATTAACAAAAACTGAATTAAGTTTGAGGAACAAATTTGGTTTCTCAATTGTTTTTCAATTCTCCCAATTGTTTTTCAATTCCCCCAAGGTAAATAAATGGTTCATCATATAATTAGTGATATGCATGAATGGAAGATTGCCCATTCGAATAAGCTATTCTTTTGTTTCCTATAAGAATGACCCTTTCTTCCAATGGACCGTTTTTTATAGCTCCTTCTCAACCACCCATGTTGATAGTCTCTTGAGTAACATTGTGCCCTCCAATGGCCCTGTGTTATTGGATTCATTTGTGGTCCTACTTGTCTTTGTTCCTCTACTGAATGCTGATAAGTCGTTCATCAGCATGTGCCAAGCCCAAGCTCAGATAAAGGGCGGTCGACATCAAATAGGAGTTGATTGTAAGAGTCCAACTAAACCAATTTGGGTTCTAATTTATAGTACTCAGCAGCTGCAACTTGAAGGGATATGGTTTATGCTAACAATGAATTCTTGTTTGGAGTATAAGAGATAAGTAAAATATGTATACAATTAGTTTCCCCAATTTGAATGGCATAAGATGCAAAGAGCCTACAGCATAAAAACATGACTCTTTGTAATCCTTAATTTCTGCTACTACTCTCCACCAAAATTTAGAAGCTTTAATCATTGTACAATCAAGGAGGATGAACTTATTTGTTCAAGTACAGATCTTATAATAAACTCTTAACGTATGAGTTATGAACAACAAATACAATCAAGCACCATTAATAAAAAATGGCATTAATTCTCAATATATACACATACGAATGACATAAAACTGAGAAGGTTTGTGTAAGAAGTCATCGAAAAAAATATTTAAGTATTTTTAGAAATAAAGATATGATAGAAAATAAGATTTTAAATTTTGTATAACTTTCTTCCTACCACGAGTGCCTGTAATTAGAGTCAAATAGTTCAGAGACCTGAAAGTAGTCCCCAGCCGTCGCTAAGCTGATTAGGGAAATAATGTAGTGGGTGAGCGTGCATGAGCTCGACTCAACAAAAAAAATTATATTAACCTCCAGCCAGGCCATGCTCGCTCAAAGGTTATTGGGTCAATCAAAGACTAAACCAGGAAGTTACATTACATTTTCAAAAATACTATATGATATAATAAATGAATGTAACAATTCTAGAGAAATAATGTCAAGCACCCTGAAATGCTTTGTTAGAAAGGAGTCTATGGGTTAAACTACATCGTCTTCTTAGCTTTATCCTACAATCTAGGGTCGGTTTAAATCTTTTTGCCAATTGAATAGGTTAAATTTTGTTTCTAAAGAATAATTCAACTCGGAAACATGTGCTTACTATAACTTCCAAAAAAAATTTCAAGTTGCCAACAAAGCAAGTGGCTTGCAGCTTAGGCACCTCCACTCGAGAGTTACGTCCTAGGCTAGGAAGCTGAGGGTTAAATTCACTTCTGCCTCGTCTAAGAGTAAATGTGTAGTTAGTGAGAGAGAGAGAGAGAGGACTTGTCCAAGCTTTGAGTTGACAAGCTTTAGGAACTATATCATACACTTTCATGTGCATTAAAACTGTTTTTATAGTGTCTCTGAAAACATAGCTAGCAACTCAACTTCCCGCCAGACATCAAAAACAAGACATTTCTATCTAACTAATAGATTAAAATATTCAGAAAGAGGGAATAATTCGATTAATTGTAAGAGCTTTAGAATCCATAATACCATCATACATGCAAGAAGCAACAATAGCACATTCTACTTTACAGACATCATTGAATTAATGAGGCATATTTACATAGTAATCACTTACCAACAATGCTCTGAAGTGTATCCTTGATCATCCCTACTGATGCTACTGCCGCTCCCCTAAACTGCAGCCGAGAGATGTAATGTGTCAGTATTCAGTCACAGAAGTAAAACCGCATAGAGAATGTTTGAGGCCAACCTCAGTGATCCAAACTCTCATAAATGGGCCCTCTCATAGATGAAGGTCCCAAAAAAATACAGCCCCAATCACAAGATTCCAATTGGATGGAATGGTTTACTGGCAAACCTATGATCCAACAGCTAAGGTGATGTGAAGCAAGTAAGAAAAGTCACAAGAAGGAACAGACCTAAACCAAGCCCTGAACCAGCTCCAAAGACCCTAATACCAGCTAGAGGAGTCCTCAAATGGGCCTCGCCACAAGTCCAGCAGACCATGTTACCACATTCATTTCATGGCGATGACCAGCCCTTTCAAATCTTGTTTCTGTTTTTATACCCCATTTAGGGATTATTACGTTTATTCGGTTATAATGGATGAGACGAAAACCTCTCCATGCCTAGCAGTGTAAGTGGATGGCACTGAATATTTTTAGGGTAGGAATTAAAGGAAGTACCTCTAGTTTTAGGGTAGCACATATCTACCTATGTATATACTACTGTTTTAGTGTAGAGACATTCTTTTCAGGTTTTAATCAAATTTCAACTCTATGTTCTTTTTTTTTTTATTACTCCTAGGGTTTACTGAGCATCTTTTACAGCCATTATTGGTGAGATGATATGCAACTTCTCTCCTGCTCCTTCATAAATATTTCCGTATTTAGTGGGGAATGACTGAATGAGTGGGTGGCTGCTCTTGAATGATATTTTGTTGCATTTGGACATGGGAATCATAAAGATTCAGCAAAAATCCCTATTCTTATCTTTGCGAGTTGGGGGTTTGACATATAAATTCGAGGAATCCCTCTTTTTTTTTTCTTTTTTTTTCTTTTTTTGTGAATTCTTCTTGCAAATAGGGCTTTATCGTTCCCAAGTTTGTACGAAATTATCAGAGCATATCAAACTACAGAACTAAACTCAGACATGGGGTCAATTGGCCAGGCTGATAAGGACTCAGTCAGGATTATCTATAATTGGCATTAGTTTGGTACTAAAGTATTTTGAGCAGCATAGGTAGTGACCTGGATAAAGTGAAAGGAGAAAGGAGAAAGAGGTTAAAGGCATGGAATTTTGAAGAGATTTGAAAGGAGGAATTTGGAAGAAGAAAGGAGAAAGTCCTAAAACAAGGTGGAGGAATTTGAGAGGAGAAAGAACGACAGTATTTAAGGATAAAGTGATTCATGAGGGAGAATGGAATTTTGAGGAAGAAACTACAGCAATGTGGAATCAAATGGCTAACTGTATTAGGAAGGTCGCAAAAGAGGTGCTTGGAGAGTCGAAAGGGAAGAGACATGATAATAAAGAAACCTGGTGGTGGAGTGTAGATATTCAGGGTGTTGTTCGAGAGAATAGACGTTACAAAGTTTGGCAAAGTATTAGGATTATGAAAAACTAAGAAGTGTACAAGGTAAAGAAAGAAGCTGAGAAAGTAATAAGTGATACAAAGTGCAAAACATATGATGACCTATATAATAAGTTGGGAACAAAAGAAGGAGAGAAGGAAATTCTTAAGTTTGCAAAGATAAGAGAAGGGAAAAATAGGTACTTAGATCATGTCAAATGTATTAAGAGCAATGACCAAAAGGTTATACTAGAGGACAACGATATCAAAGAAAGGTGGAGGAAATATTTTAGCATACTTTTAAATGAAGACTATATAGGAGACATAAGAACACAAGAGGATACTTCATTAGCAAATCATACTTTTTTCGTAGAATTGGGGTGATGGAAGTGAGGAAAGCATTAAATCAAATGAAGACGGGAAAGACTATGGGTCCAGATGACATCCCAATTATGGCTTGGAAATGCTTAGGAGAAGTTGGGGAGATTTGGTCAACAAGACTCTTCAATAAGATATTGATGACAAAGAAAATGCCGGATGAATGGAGAAGTATTGTAGTACCTATATATAAGAACAAGGGATATATACAAAACTGTATCAACTATCGTGGGATTAAACTTATGAGTCATGCTATGAAGCTATGAGAGAGAGTAATGGAGCAAAGATTTAGACAGAAGACCGAGATATCTAAAAATCAATTTGGCTTTATACCAGGGAGGTCAACGATGGAAGCTATCTTCTCACTTAGGCAATTAATGAAAAAATACATAGCAAAGAGGAAAATTATGCATATGGTCTTCATTGATCTAGAAAGAGCCTACGACGGGATACTTAGAGATTTAATTTGGTGGGTTTTAAACAAAAGAAATTTTCCAAGAGGTTATATTGAACTTATCTATATCTCTAAGGGAATGTAGTCTCCCTTAGATGAAGACAGCTGTCATGATCTGTTCTCTCTCCACTCTCTACTCTCCTCTAAACTAACTTCCGTATAACTTCCTAAAAAAAAGGTCCCACTACGTAACCGATCTGATACTGAAAATACAGATAATATTGATACTGGAAATACAGATAACATTGGAAAAAAAAAGGACTGTTGAAGAGGAAGAGAAGAAGAAATAGAGGAGCAGCAGAAAAGAAGGAGAAGAGGGCGATGACTCTAATTTTTTAGAATACAAAACAACGACAAAAGGCACTCCAGCAGCACCGTCACTCTTAGTGATCAGCCTGCTACTCCATCTTCATTGTAGCAACAGCGCCTCTACCATCCGTTTTCATCTTAAAACAAGAGATAAACCCTTCCCCCTCCATCTTAAAACAGTCATTCCCAAAGGCTTGATTTTCTTGCGTTGATACCGGGACTCGGGTGGGCCACCCACTAACCCATATGATTCGTGGATCCAAAGGAGGACCCACGGACGACCCAGTAGGTGAACGACTAGTGCGAGGTGGGCCCTGTTTGGCCCACCATCCACCATTTTATCAGAGAGGGAGAGGACGTGTTTTAGTCCCAAAGGCTTGATTTTCTTGCGTTGATACCGGGACCCAGGTGGGCCACCCAATGACCCATCTGATCCGTGGATCCAAAGGAGGACCCATGGCCGACCCAGTAGGTGGTGGACCCGTGCGAGGTGGGCCCTGTTTGGCCCACCATCCAGCGTCTGATCACAGAGAGGGAGATGACGTGTTTTAGATGTCTTAAAAATCCAAAGGATTAAATATTTTCGATAAAACAGTCATTCCCAAAGGCTTGATTTTTCTTTGTGTTGATACCGGGACTAGGTGGACCACCTGATGACCCATCTGATCCGTGGATCCAAAGGAGGACCCACGGGCGACCCATTAGGTGGTGGACCTGTGCGAGGTGGGCCCTATTTTGGCCCACCATCTAGCGTCTGATCAGAGAGAGGGAGATGACGTGTTTTAGTCCTAAATGCTTGATTTTCTTGTGTTGCTACCGGGACCCGGGTGAGTCACCCAATGACCCATCTGATCCGTGGATCTGAAGGAGGACCCATAGGCGACCCAATAGATGGTGGACCCGTGCGAGGTGGGCCCTATTTGGCCCACCATCCAGCGTTTGATCAGAGATAGGAGAGGTGTTTTAGATGTCTTAGAATCCAAAGGATTAGATATTTTCGTTAAAAAAGTCATTCCCAAGGGCTTGATTTTCTTGCATTGCTTTCGGGACCCAGGTGGGCCACCCGATGACCCATCTGATCCGTGGATCCGAAGGAGGACCCACGGGTGACCCATTAGGTGGTGGACTCGTACGAGGTGGGCCCAACAGCGTCTGATCAGAGAGAGGGAGAGGACGTGTTTTAGTCCCAAAGGCTTGATTTTCTTGCGTTGATACCGAAACGCGGGTGGGCCACCCAATACCCATCTAATCCGTGGATCCGAAGGAGGACCCACGGGCAATCCAGTAGGTGGTGGACCCGTGCAAGGTATATTCATTTTGGGCCCAGGCTTAGCACGGGCGTTTGTTGCTAGTTAAATACATGTATGAAGGAGAAGTGACGAGTGTGTTAACTACTTATGGAGAGACAGGGGAATTCCTAGTGACCATAGGTTTGCATTAGGGGTCAGCCCTAAGTCTTTATCTCTTTGCACTGATTATGGATGAGTTAACTGCTCATATTCAAGAAGAAGTACCTTGGTGCATGTTATTTGCAGGTAATAATGTGTTGGTAAATAAGTCAAGAGATGATGTATATGCACAACTCCAGAGATGACGAGAGGCATTAGAACCCAAAGGCTTCAAAATAAATTGTACAAAGACAGAATATATGGATTGTACCCTCAGAAGGATATAGAAGGAGCTGAAACTACTGTGAGAATTGAAGAGCAGGAGATACCGCAAAGTGATTCTTTCTGCTACCTTGGTTCTATAATTAGTAAGGATAGGGAGATTGATGAAGCTTTCGAACATAGAATAAAAGCAGGATGGTTGAGGTGCAGACTTCCTTCTGGAGTGCTTTGTGACCGACGAATGTCAACAAAATTGAAGGAAAAATTTTTATAGGACAGCAATTAGACCAACTATGGCCTATGGAGCAGAATGTTGTCCAATCAAGAAGCAACATATGCACAAAATGGATGTAGCAGAGATAAGAACGTTGAGGTAGATGTATGGTAAAACTAGAAAGGATAAAATTAGAAAAGAGCGATTTCGAGAGAATTAGAGGTAGCAACAATATGGGATAAAATTAAAGAAACCCATTTGAAATGTGGCACGTCCAACGCAGGCTGGCATCGGCGCCGGTACAGAAAAGTCTGGCCATGACGGTTGATGGCCCACCAAGGGGAAAAGGTAAGCCAAAGAGAACGTGGATGGAGGTAGTAAAAATAGATATAAAGAAGTGTAACTTATCTGAAGATTTGGCTCAAAATAGATCAGAATAGAGAAACATAATTCGTATAGCCGACCCCAACAGAGTTGGGACAAGACTTTAATGATGGTGACAATGACGAGGTAGTAACCTGGACACTTTGTCATTGGTGTCAATGACTCTGGATCCATTGGGCCAAATCCACCTGTAAAATAAAGCCTGACTCATTTGCTTAGTCAAACTATAATATACTATACAGATACTACATACTATCTTAAGATATAGCTGACTACATAATGACTAATTTGTAGCCCAAATCAAGGCTTGTACATTAATATAAATTGATATCAATCTATACTAATGAAATCATCACATTTTTCTAATTTGTCTAGAGTGCTGATTCCCTTGACAATTGGGTCAGAGACAAGATATCAGGAACCTCCAGTTTCCATCCAGAGGCAAATCAGATGAATAGCTATGATTACTAGAAGGTAGCCTGACTCGAACTATGCTGATTGAACCAACAACAACAATATTGAAGGAGGAATCTTCAGGTAGGAAACCAGTATACCACTAGGGTGTGATATCCAGTCAACTAATCATGTGGGCTGGCTGAACATGTACATACATGGGGCCAAATATTGAGCCAGACCATTCATTAGTTGGCTCAAACATGTATCAACATGCGTGGCCCACCTGATGAATGGACCTGTCTAACTTTCGTGGTACTGCATGTTCACGAGTACAAATCCAAATAAACTGAGCCCGAAAATTAAAAAATAAAAATAATAAAGTGTTTCCAATTATAATGACCACATCAGCCAAGTCCGCTTTGCAAGAAAAGCAGGAATCTTTTACAAAGCAGAAAAAAAGGGTAAATGTGTTCTGCTGTGGCACATTTTGCTTGGAAGCCAAAGCACGTTTGTGCAGGGTCAGACCCAGCAGGGTCGGACCCAGGTAGTGGGTATTGGGAGCACTCACCCCACAAACCTCGAAAAATCACAAAAGGGACCATGGGCCAGACGGCCCATGCTCCATCAGAAAAAAGCCATTGCCTACCTCAAACAACAAAGTAATGAAGAAAATAACATTATGGCCATCATCTGGCCCCACAAAAAATCCTGGGTCCACGATTGCTTTTGTGATACTGGCCTCAGGAGATCCAAACTCTCACAGTACACTGGATAAAAAAAACTTGCATCTCATGCATCTGTGCCACATGGACTCTTAAATCATGAAGACCCTTTTCAAATGATAATAGCATGAACAATTTAACATGCATAACAGGACTCTAAGAAGGAACAATAAAGATTGCCTTAGGAGTTCTCTACCTTAGATGTCAACGTCAAGGTCAGGAATCCATCAGTGGTGGATGAATTCAGCGTGAGAGCATCTAAATTGAGACTGCTTAGTGCTTCCACTATTTCAAGAAGCAGGCATTCCCTCCACAGACACCGTAACTCAATCAGAACCTCTTTTCCAACGACAGTTACAGTCATATCTGATATACTGTCCTTGGATAAAAGCCAACTGAGCTCAGCATCTGTTTCATTAACGTCAGATGCCTTTCTCTTGTGTATGGAAGGCTTCCTTCCATCAGCAGTTTCATTGTTGCCATAGTTGTCCGATGTTCTCTCTACTATATCAGGATGTTTCCTTCTTTCTCTTGCTCCAGACTCTGCAGACTCTCTGCAAGCTTCCAACTCTTCAACCCTTTTTTCAAGATCCTTCAGGTACTCTATTGTTTCACTGAGGATTGACGCTTTGTCGACCTAAAAAAAAAAAAATTAAAATGAAAAAATAAAAACTCAGACAAATGAAATTGCAAGGACTGATATGGAGATGGAAGAAATCACAGGATATGTTTGAACAGATTGTTTCCATGCAACCAAAATGCAATCTGTTTGAATTAGCAGAGTAGATGATTATCCACTCGTCTTTTGTTTCAGGCATTTAATTGAGAACAACAGTTGGCGGGGATATATATGGTTCTTCCCCAACTTTTACACCCCAAATCAATATTGGCACTCAATGTTGATAACATTTTGGGTGAAGGCAAAAGCACAGTATCCCACGTGATGCTGTTTCCAACTTTGTGCTTTCCAATTTATATGCTGTCCTCAAATGCATATTAGAATAGAATATAGATAGTCATCCGCTCTGCCAAAAACTCAACTCACCTCTGATTTAGGTGCATTCAAATGTCCAGAGTTCTTAGCGAATGAATTATGAAACAGCTGGCATATGAAATTTTATTTCATAATATCCACTTAGACAGATGATATGGAGTAATGATGTCTTCAAGTTTGTACAGTGATGCTTCCTGATCCAGGTACAAAAAAAAAAAAAAAAAACTCTCTTTTCATTTTCACTAGTCTTTGACAAGGGAATGAGACCAAGAAAGATGAGGGAAAATAGGATATATATGGATGCATAAATGCCTCATTTCTGCAGTATTTTGTTATAAATTCAGAAACATGAACTTTATGCATGAAGCAGGACAGGCGGAAAGAAGCATAGGTAGATGCAAGATGAATAAGTTTCCAGTAACTAAGGTGAGACAACCATTTTCAGTTCCATGTAAATTACATGAAAGGAAGCCTGATCTGATAAGATATCAACTAGTAAATTGCACTCTGATGAGCCAATTTACAGCTGCCTCCTAGATGGTTCTATGCTCAACGGACAAGTAATTTAAGTGTTCTAATGCTTATATCTAAAGAGCTCCTATACCGGTGTTCCAAACCTTTTCCGACCGTCAAAGATTTGAGCCATGAATCAGATAGGTAAGAACTATCACTTGGCACAATTTCTGGCTATTATCAATCCGAGAAGTATGGGCCACAGGTCAAGAGCAACCATCAAGTGCACTGACCACAAGTGCAAACCCTCACAAATTATTAAGTGGTTTCCATATGTGCATCAGCTTCTAAATTCATGAAAAGAATGGCCTCTAACAAGAGGATTAATAGGATCCTGCCCTACACCAATTGTACTATTATTTTCTTTCCCCACTGTATGGGGCATAGTTCTGCGAGCCAGAATATTAATGTGATAAGCTGCTACATGGATGAAGTCCCAAAAGTCTTGCATTACTCTTCAATCCCTGCCCTACAAATATACGGTGAAGAATAGAATGAAACAGCAATCAAGGAAGAGGATCTAAAAAATGGTTGGCTGGGGTCAGTGTTTTGAGCACATCATCAACGAATATTTACGCCAGAAACAGTCTGGATCATATGCTGCAGGTAAGGCATATGGGTGGAATATATCCTACAATTCCTCCACTGAGGAATGGCAGAAGTTTTTGGCCAACTGTTGTTAGTCATGACCCACACCACTAATCTGGTAGCCTGCACCATGAGCGAGTCACTGTAGAAAAATCCATTGAGGATTCATTTGGTTGAGGAATTAGTGAGAATGGAATGGAATGAAATCATTTAAACTGAGGAGAAATAAAGAACAAGAAGTGGAATTCAATCCATTACGAAATCATATCACTGTCAAACCTTTTCCAAAAATGAGGCAAACCCAAGTATAAAAGCAGTTAGTGAAATAACATTAAAAAATTCTGAGAACAGGAATCCATCTGCCAAATATGGAATCCCGAGATGGAAAAATCCATATCCGCAAACAACCCCATTTTCTTGACAGTTACTACTAATTTATTAAACCCCTGAAGGTTTGCACCTACCACACAATAAGTAACAAAGGATTATCAAAAACAAAGGTCAACATCAGAATAAATGAAAGGAATATACATACATACATACATACATATATATGGGGGACATTCATGTGCATCCATCTCTTATCATAGGGTGAGGGACACTTACATGGCTTTCCCTCTTTGCACAAGAACACCGACCATATATGGTTTTTCCTCTTTTGCACATGAATATTTCCAATTATGTAGCTGTCCCTCACCCTATATATTCTTTATATATATATATATATATATATATATGGGGGGGGGGGGGGGGGGGGGTTTGGGTATTCCAGTGCATCTATCCCTCACCATGTGTGGTGAGAGACACCCCTTTTTGGGAAGTTTAAAGTACAAAAGGGGATCTTCTCAAAAAGTACAAAAGCCCTTTTGTACTTGAAACTTCCCAAAAAGGAGTGTCCCTCACTATGTATGGTGAGGGATAGATGCACTTGAATATTTCCCTATATATATATATATATATATGGAAATACTCCTATCCGCCCCCCCTCCTCTCTTACTCTCATAGTAGCGTGAGAGTTACTCTCATAGGAGCATTTCCCAACTTGCATGCATGTTTGTGTGTGTGTGAATGCACATGGTGGAATCATTTGCAGATGACCCAACAGCAGTGAGGCCAAGTGGGCAATGATCTGGACCACCCGATGGAAGAAAAGGGATGGACAAGAAGTAGCAGTCCATGCCATTGCCTCTTACCAGTCCAAGAGGTGCAATTCATGTACCTTGTTGATAATAGGAACCATCGATCTTAGAACCAGAAATTTCTCATTCACTTTATCTCTTCTCTCCGGCAAAGCATAGTTAACCCCAATACCACTCTCTTCTGTTTTCCAAACTCTTTCCTTTGATGCAACTGCTCCTTGATTTAGTAGGTACCTTCCATGCATCCAAGGGGAATCAAACAAGACTTTCTTCAACATTTTTTGCTTTGTAATAATCTGCAGCTGCCGAGTATCCCAGCCCTCTCTCCAAGCCATAAAATTAGAATGACAAGAATCATTCCGGAAGTACGGTTTTGCAGCAGACCTTTGGGAGTTTTGGAAAACATCAGCAAGAATCTTTGCGTAGTGAGAATCTTGAGTTTCAAGGTCCAACAAGCTAAGTTTCGGGTGATTGCACTCTTGAAGATCTTGCAGAGGAAGTTTACTTGTTTGCGCCCAACTTGAAGGAGAGATGACAACCCTTTCTGGATTTAAGACCGACTCTGACGTACAGTTGCTTGAATTCACAGAACCATGAAGGCCATCACTGAATTCGTCATTTATGTAATGAGTTTGAGATGTGCTACTCAGATCATCCACCATAAAAGAATCCTCCATGTCATGATTCTGATCAAACTCATTTGAGCTGTCACCAGATGGTTCCCTTTTTAATTCATCATTGATATTGGAAGGAATGTTTTCTTTAGAAGAGTAGGAATTGACACGCATTGGAGATGCATGGCCCCCAACTTCCGACAGCTTCATGGAGTGTGCCGTAGAGTTGACTTTATCTAAAGGCATGCCATTTACTACTCCATGATCAAACACAGTGCAAGCACAGTCTTCATTGTTGTCTGCCTTTCGTGGACTGGAATTTGACTGCTCGGAGCAAACAGGCCTTGGTAATTCTGAAAAGAATGTCTTGATGTGTTGAAGGAGAGATGGATCCTCTGATATCTTCAGAGTTCAGACAATTACATGAAATAAAAGAAGGATTAGTTGTTTCATGAAAGTGATTGACCAAAACAATCACAAATTCAGGATGCAATTGGATGGCAGAATAAGTCACATGGGTGTGTTTCCATCAAATATCATGGAATTTTAACTCAATCTTGGAACAGAAAATTTGAAATTCTTCATTTCTTGCAGGAACTCATTCACTGTGCCCAGAAATTAGCCCTCACAAATATTTTTAGATATTTGAGAAGCCTGTCATCTAAAAAAAAAAAACCTTCTAGGCCATCTAAACAAAATATTATCCAACTTACAAGTTCAGTTACACCTATCTCCAGCACACCGCCCATTAGAGGAAAGCATATAACGGTCTGTAAATCAATAGAGTAAGAAATGGTGAATAAGCAGCATTAGAAGCTTGGTGCCAGACTAAGATATGTATACGCACCAGGATTACCAATTCCTAGAGGATAAAACATAGATAATGGTACAGGTTATGGCAGAACACAACTGCAGAGTCGCATATTATAATCATGTTCTTCTCAGATGCACACCCTCCTATGGGATACATTCATGTGGACCCCACTTTTTTCCAGCACTTGGACCCCCTATGATCAATCCAACCCCCTCAAACTCAGTCCCTTGGTACAAGCCAAAATTTGACACTCATCCAACAACTATTACTTACCATCGGATTGAAATCTAAAAAAATGATGCCTTCTAAAAACCATTAAGCTTAAGGCCATGGATCAAGCGGTTAGGATGAACTAACAGAGCTGGAAATTTGACACATATAGGTCCCATTAAGCGATTTCATTCCCCCCACCTCCCCCGTGATTCGAGCGACCTTGGGTGGGCCCTATAAGGGGTTTCGCAGAAGGTGCGTATGGAAAGGGTGTGCACCTGAGCACGGTCATAGGAGTTCAATTCTATCATCATAAAAATTCACAATACTATGATCTGCATTTCAAGGATTTACAGGTATAAAATGAAAATAAAATTTTAAAAAAGGAAGACAATGCACCTTACCATGATTAAGATGTAACTTTATGTCTTCGAAAAACAAATTGAAGACAATGCACCTTTCTGTGACATGCAAGCACGCACATGTGTAGAAACTTTGACACGGGACTAGACAAATGACAGCCCATGATCGCATTGAATGGTCAGTCATCAATGACTCGCCTTGGCTTGTATTTGGTTTTCAAAACAAGTAATTTGCATTTTAGCTTGGAAAACAAACTTTTATTAGGAAACCAAGAAATCGGTGTGAGTTTTGTGGTTTCTGATGAATTGTAGGCTTGATAGATGAGATAGTCTTTCTTGCAAGCAATCCAATTGCAACAGGCTGCATTTCACCCTACAATGCAACCAGTTTGAACTGAATGTTCCTATTTACTAGATCATGGTTTTTCTAATATAAACAATAACAAAGAAAAGGTCTCTGGTTGTTTGTCAGCTGGTTAGGGACACGTGAAGCAAGGGTGGGTGCGTGAGTTTGGATCCCCTATAAATCAACAAAAAAGAGAATAACGAAGAAAAAGAGATTATACCTTAATAGATGCACTCTGAGGGTGACAAATGATATCCCATCAGCGATTGAATGTGACCAAATAATATCCCAAACACGCACAGAAAAAGAAATGGAAATAAAATCAGTTTATTTTTTGTTTCAATAGAACATCATGTCCACTTTTTCCTATCATTTTAGCATTAGAATAAATTCAAATCTCTATTAATGGAAACTGACCTTTGCAAGAAGTGAACGTGTGAAGACCTTGCTATCTGCATAATTAGCATTGCATAACCAAATATGGTGACCATTGGCTAAGGCTCTTCCTGGCATTCTGGCCATCAACATTAAGAGGTAAGACATCTGTCACGGCATGCTAAGGATAAAAGATTAAAATATACCCCAATTGGCATACAAATCCAGGTAAAGTACATAGGCCATGAAAGAACATACTTTAGCAAGGATCTAAAATAGGTGAGGGTGTTTAGTTTCATGTCGAAAAACACAAGGGCTTCCAATGTGGCAATCAGGAACATTACTAACTCATCATACCAACATCTTTGAAGTTCAAAATCATAATTGCCCAAGACCGTGTTAGGTCCCTAAGAATTGTCACCACTTTCCCAATTTTCCATGTGACATTTCAGAGCTGAAAACTTGAGAGAACGACAAATTCCCAAGTACCAAAAATATTTGCAACTCAATTACTTGAACCAAAATTCAAACTAGTCCAAAACTCGACCAAAGGAGAAAGTTGAACCTAAGTTCATACTAGCCGGTTTCAAAACCAAAGTTAATAAGAAAAACAATAGAAACAAACTCTGACTAATCATGTGTTAAAATAAAATCTTTGCCATACATATAGATTTAGTTTTCTTTATGTCATATAAATGTAGTTATCATATGGAAAAACTGTTAAACTGCTAACCGCTCATAAATTTTCAAATTCAAATGTAAACCTAACTTTCTAAATTCAAACACATACCTAAATCCCTTACACAACATCTTTGCACAACTACACTAAATACAAAATCAATAATTACAAATGAAATAATCTATAAGAAAATTTATACTTTCAACACTCCTTAAAGTAATTTTCTGGAAATGAGCCCAAGCTTCATCCTAAAAGCCCAAATGGTGCTTTTGAAGAGTGACTTTGTAAAGGCATCGGTGATATTTTTGTTGCTTAGCACCTCCACCTAAACGGCACCCATCAGTGCACCCTCTCACTTATAAAGTGATGTTCAATCTCAACGTCTCTACTCTCTAGTCCTTGTATGAAAACCATTTGTTTCAACCTTGATTGCACTTTCATTGTCACCATATATAATAGCAGGCTTACGAATATGTGAATAAACATCATCTATAGATTCACAAAAACACAGACCCTAGTGATGCAAGAGAAGAAGCCTTGTATTCTGCTTTTGCCATTCATATCACAAGCCCTCTCATGAAAATGCAATCCAAATTTCACACTAGTGGAAGTAATAGACACCATTCAATTGATCAATGTACTAGAAAATACTAGTTTAACAGTTTAACTCCACTTGTCTCATGTTTTAACCCCTGGTTAAACTAATGATCCATATCACTGATTGAAATGAAATTTGGGTAGTAGCTAATCACTGGGGATGTGTTCTATGAATGGCTTGGATCAAGAAAAGGTGGACCCCATGTGGGTCATCTCAAGGTGAAAACATGGGAAGTCCTATATGATCATCAGCCTGAGATCATTTTTATGTTACATGTACTTTTTTATGTCTTGCCCAACTGGAAAGGGGACTACCTATAGGGAAAGACAAGTATGACCTACAAAAGTTGGAACTTGTAGAGCCACCCTTCATAATGGATGGTATGTTTTACAGTTGCACCAAACACCTGATGACAAGAAGTTATTCCTATGAGATACAATAGCATACATGGCTCTTCCCCGACAATATGCAGCATCCTCCAGCCTTAAAAATTTCTAAATGCAGCAGTGATGATTTGGGAATCCAGATTGTTTATCTAATAAACCTGATATAGATGGGCCATGCCAAAAAATATTGGAAAACCTCAACCACCCAGTATGGAGAAGTTCTGATTGTATGTGGACTACTGCTATATTTCTTTTTTTCACCATCAGTTTGAAGGCCACCAATCAAATAGATAAAGAGTGTTCCATCAAGGAGGTATATCAGAAGCCCAGTAATGGAAAAACAAAAGGTATGGTATGTCACTAAATCATGGGTCGGTCAAACTCATGGACTGAGGATAGCATGCATATCCTTTGGTCAAGAATCATACAATTCCTCCTTGAACAAGTACAAGTATAATTTCATGGATGTAAAAGATCCATTCTAATGCTTTAGAAGAACTGCTGATTACCCTTGACCATGCTTGAATGTGAAGGACATGCAAACCAAGTAGTACCACTCAGTGTCCGTAAGATCTTCAGGAGACAGTGCAGCCGACCACTTCCCCTGCTGAATGGTGTTGCCTGCAGAAAGGAACTTGTACAGCTCTCTCAGTTGCTTGCTCCTCTGCAAATCCATGTCATTAAGTTCAATGGATTGCACTGTCTTCGTTGTCTTTATATCTCCGTTGTAATAGCCATCACCCCATACCAACATCCTACCAAACAAAGAAGATTAGAGTAGAATGTCAAAGAAAAAAAGTCGATTTCCTCAAACCAATGACAATAATTGGTAACTGGCAGGTTTTTAAAGCAGGGACTGCACATTAAGACCTATTTCTTTACTAGAATTTCTGACAAGAATTTGATGTGTTAGGGTTTTTTATACATGATGTGATGGCTTTTTCCCTGGCATTTGCAAATGCTATATTTCTTCACAAGAATTTCAAAATTCCAGCCACCTAAAAGGTCTCATCAAATGACCTTTGGTGGAATTTCTCAATGCTCAAGTACAAAGGAGGATTCAGGAATTCCACTATGTTGGAGAATTCAGAAATTCTCCAGACAAGAAGTCCTTAATTTCAAGTAAAGAAACATGCCCTACAAAACAATAAATATGATAAATATATGCATGTATGCGCATGCATGCACAAATGCCTCCATGTAATCCAGTTGCAAGATGTGAATATTAAGAAAGAATGTGTAGTTATTCATTCACACTGAATTTCAAGCAATGTGCACATTGGAAGCCACATGTGAGGCCTACTTTTTGCCTTTACACCACAAACCATTGTCACGCAATTGCTGGTATTGAATTGGCTGCAAAAATCGGATCAACAGCATTGCAACTAGCATTGTTTCCAATTCTCACACCATCCAAAAACTGCACCTTTAAACAGATAACCAACCATACTGCCAAACATTTTAAAGATTTTTAAGGTGTACGAACAATCCCAAAAAAAAAAATTTATAAAGGATTGCCGAACAGTCCGAAACCCGAATGCATGTTCAATGCCTTAAATCATTTGAAGGAAAATAGGAATAGCACTAAGAGTGCATTTGAATGCACTGCAAGCCTATATTTTGGTAGAATGATTCTCATCTGTTTCAGTATACGCCCAAGAAATGGGGAAATCAGAAATTACACTAGGAGGAGTACTATTATCTCTGCTTCGTCCCCCTCATATTGATAGTAAAATCAATTGCTAAGTTTAGAAAAGTAGGAAAGCAGTATTTCATCAATCCACAGTGGTCTTAAAATTCAACATTCTCCATTAAAAAAGAAAGAAAATCATAAAAATATGATCTGCTCAAAATCCAGGGTAGGTAGATGCATCAATATTCAGTAATCAGTAAATATGAAAAAAGAAGTCGGCGGAGAAATAGAGCTCTGCCTTAATCTAAATACAGATGAACCAAATAAAAATGCAACCCCCCTTCTTCCTCATTAAACCAATAGCACCTTCTTCAGTTCCACCAACTGAATGAAACCTAAAACAATATGTACCACTACATACAAATTCACCACAACAAAGCAATGCAGTGAAATTGCAAAGATGGCAGAAATAACAAGTAGGCATGTCTAGTAGGACCTATACCATTGTCTCATTGTTCAATGACAATGAACTGCTTTTCCCTTCCCTTCTAAATGTTAGAGACATCAGGAGATAGATTAGGTTTATTAGGGAGGTTGGTTTTGAATTTAACTTTTGAATGAGGTTGGGTATGAGTTTTGAATAGTTTTCCCTTAATGAAAGATACAGTAAAACTTCTCTGGAAATGTAACCTCTTATACTTTCAATACTAGAATCATATGTAGGCTTCATCGATCTCCACATCACAGCTTGCCCATACATAGACAGAACACAAACCTCATATATTCAGTACCCAATCTAAACATAGCAAACCCATATAAAAGAAAGTACTCTTTCCAATACATTTTGCTTGAAATCAAGTACGCTGCACACATATTACTAATTTCATATCAGTTTGCTAGAATCAAACAGACCAGATGCCAGAATTAATGATGTTAACCACAAACTTCGAAATTAAAAAAAAAAAAAAAATGTTGCAAAAACACATTAATTCTAAAAATCCAATACTGAACTACGGAAGTAAAACCAAAGGAAAGAAAGTTCTCTTTTCAAGAGACTTCCCTCCATCCTCTCATTTCAATTCACTCTTCTGAAAGAGAAAAAGACCCAGATGCATAATTGAAAAGGACGACCCAGATACCAAGAACTAGTAAAACAAAGCAAATGAAAGAGGATGCATATGGATTAGCACAAATTATTTGGTTTTAGTTATGTAGCAGAAAGGATAATCACCCACTTCACCATGCCTTTGGGATGATGAAAACAACAACAAACAACATTTGGTGGGACGGTGCTTTTTTTTTTTCTTTCTTTTTCAACCCCAAATCATTATCAACAACATTACTGGAATTAATAACCTTCAAACAACCAAAGGATTCATAAACATTGCATATTGTGTCACTCAAAACAGAACTGAAACGTGGAATGTCTGAATTCATACCCCTGTTTCCTGGTAGAGATGACCCAGAAGATGGCATAGCTCCATCTGATGCTCCTAACAGCAGCAGCAAGCCTTCTCTTTAGGTGATGTTCTGGCACTCCTTCCATGCTATGGACCCTAGAAGCTATATGCCCACAAATGATCCTTAGCTTCTACTAGAAAGATCATAAACTTCCCTATCTATAGACATCAACAACTATAAAAAGCTTTTACCAAACAAAAAAAAAAAAACTATCAAAAGCAGCTTTTAGAGGTCATATTCAGGCACTGCACCTTGATTCTTCAGCTTTGGAAACTTGGTTGTGGTATTGTTGAACAGATTTGGGTCTGAAAAATAGAGATTTTGAAGAATGGAGGAGCAAAAAGTGGCTTTTGCAATACCACCCTGGTTTCAGATATCAGGAGCCAGAAACCCTGCAAATAAAGATGAAATTTTCAGAGGTGACAGACAAAAATTATCCTAAAAAAAAACCAGTAAAATTTATTTTTTTTCCTCTTTTATATGGAGTGGTTCTGTGCCATTGCTACCCCAGAAAACAGACCCAAGCCAGAAAAAGCAGAACCAAAAAGGTTCTGGCGCCTGGAAATTAAAGGCTGGTTATCTAAAAGAGATATGTAGCATCACTGCACCAGCATTAGCAATCAAAAAGGTTCTGAAATACCAGAAAAAGGGATAATGGAAGACATTTAAAACACTAGCCTTAGAATATGTTTTTATACCAACTGAGAACAAACCCAATTCATAAGATTAAGAATTTGCAACCCACCAACAAACTGGGCATGTGGGTTTCTATTATTTTCTCACAAACACCAAAACCCAGGTCAGATCTTGCATTTTACATCTAAAAAAACTCAGGTTTTGACCAAAATTATGAGAGAGCTGCAATAGTTTTATTACAGGACGGTTTGTAAAACAAGAATCAGAAACCTCTACAACTCATAGCAAAGAGAAGACAAAACAGGCTGGAGGAGAGAAAAATGACCCTCCAATCAATGGAGCAGTGCAAGGAAATAAATGATATAAGACCAAATGAATTGATAAGAGCAGTAGTTGTTGTCGTGGGCCTCTTTAAAACACAGAAGAAAAGACACTTGGGTCTCCCATACACTTGAGTCCCCATCTTATATTATGTCTTTTCTTCTGAGTCACATGGTGGACTGAGATATTGAGATATTGCTGGAGCAGAGAAAATCTCTAATCTTTTTTTTTTTTTTTCTCTCTCTAGTTTTGTTTGCAGCTGATCTTGGAAGCTGGCACATGTGAGAGAGAAAAATACAGTGGATGAGTTTCATTGACCTGGAATTTTTTGGTAAGACGAAGGATATGGATGTAAGTGAAACCTGCTTGGTCGGGCTTGGGCTGCTTTGGTTTTAGTTTTAACTTTGGAGATGTGATCATAGAAAAGGCTCATGGGTGGTCAATGTTAGGTGCAAAATCTTGACGTGTTTACTTTGGAGTTTTCTTCCCCTTCTCTGAGGACTAAAGGAGACTTCAACTTTTTTAAAGTACTGTTTCATCTATTTCTAAATTGCCATCATTGTGAAATTTTATGTCAATTAATGCAAGCTCTCAAATGATTTTTTTGAAATGAGAACATCAAAGAAAAGATTTTACAAGTTGGCTATTTAAGACTGGATAAAATAATATCTTATAATTTCTACGAAATAAAAGATCCAGACTCTGTTTATTTTTAGATTTGGTCAATGGCAAAGGACATGTGGGCTAACTCATCTATCCAAAAATCGACCCCTAGACACCTATGTTAGTTGAGCGCCTGTTGTTTCTCCTCATTCTCTCTAATCTTTTAAGATTTGGTGAATGGCACAAGACATGTGGGTAGGATTGTTAATTGGTCAATTCCGGTCCGGATTCATGGGGAATTTGGAAACGGAAGCATCAAGAAAAAGGTAGAACCGGACCCAGAACCAGTTTCTTGGCTCCGGAATCGGAACCGGAACCATATATAGGACAGGTCCAGATCTAAATATAGAATAATATTAAAAAATATATAATTTTTATGAAAGATTTTCAAAAATTAAGGTAATATTTCGGGTCTCAGGTCCACGGGTCCGAGCCAAGGTGGAACTAGACCCGAACCCATTTACTTATCGGAGCCTAAATAAGGACTTAGACCTGATTTTTAGTGGGTCAACACCACCGGATAATTAGAGAATCAAAAACCCATTTATATCCCTACATGTAGCCTAACCTACCTGCTCAAAGATCAAACTCCAGACTGCTATGTGAGTCGACGTCCAACTTTTCTACAATCTTTGCCTACTCATTCTCAAAAACAGACCTCACTTCATTGGATTTTAGTCGTGGCTCTTTTCCAACTTTTACACCACTGTTCTTGGGCCAACTCTTTGAGGAAGTACATTCCCCCAAACCACATATTCCTCTCCAGTTTAACTTGCGCTTAGAGTTAAATGTACCGGTACCTTATTTGGTTTAAGGTTAAACTACTTAGATTAATAAAAATAACTCCAAAAGGGTATAAAAATTTAAAAAAATATATTTCTTTGTATACACAATTTACAATGAGTAGAACTTCCAGGCCGTTAATCTAGAGGCCCCCATGTGGACCCCATGTCATCGTCCACGTGGATCGGGCACAGGGGCGGAACTACATGGACCCGGGGGGGCCATGTCATTTAACTTTATAAAAATGGGCCACGTGGATTGGGCATCCTACTGGGTCCACCATAGACGGACAAAGACTAAATGGTTTGGTTTTTAATCATTTTGCACGTCGTCTTATAAAGGTATTAAAATTTTATTCTGATGAAATCCATGTAAAAATGGGTTTGGTCTTATAAATATCTGGTCCATGTAAAAATTGTAGGATATAGTTACCATTCTATCTCAAAGAAATTATCATACTTAAAACCATGGTTTATTTCATTCAACCATAGTTCAGATGGTGCAATAACCACATTTTGGTTATGACAAGTGCAAAATGCTTTTTGAGAATATCAGAATTTAGAGGGTTGTCTTTGTAATTATTGCAGAGAGAGAGTTATGTAGTCCTTTGCATGGAAGGGTGTCTTTGATACTGTTACAAAAGGGAGGAGTCCTATTTGTAAATTGTCTTATTACATTTTTTTTTTTAGTGATTATGACATGTCCATTTTGGTTATGACAAGTGCAAAAGATCATCACATGTGTCCTTTTTCAAAATGTACTTAATGGCCCCAGACCATAGTAAACTGCATCAATTGATTGATTACTTGTGGTCAAGGCATGCTTTTTGAGAATATCAGAATTTAGAGGGTTGTCTTTGTAATTATTGCAGAGAGAGAGAGAGTTATGTAGTCCTTTGCATGGAAGGGTGTCTTTGATACTGTTACAAAAGGGAGGAGTCCTATTTGTAAATTGTCTTATTACATTTTTTTTAGTGATTATGACATGTCCATTTTGGTTATGACAAGTGCAAAAGATCATCACATATTTCCTTTTTCAATATGTACTTAATGGCCCCAGACCATAGTAAACTGCATCAATTGATCGAGTACTTGTGGTCAAGGCATGCTTTTTGAGAATATCAGAATTTAGAGGGTTGTCTTTGTAATTATTGCAGAGAGAGAGAGAGTTATGTAGTCCTTTGCATGGAAGGGTGTCTTTGATACTGTTACAAAAGGGAGGAGTCCTATTTGTAAATTGTCTTATTACATTTTTTTTTTTAGTGATTATGACATGTCCATTTTGGTTATGACAAGTGCAAAAGATCATCACATGTGTCCTTTTTCAAAATGTACTTAATGGCCCCAGACCATAGTAAACTGCATCAATTGATTGATTACTTGTGGTCAAGGCATGCTTTTTGAGAATATCAGAATTTAGAGGGTTGTCTTTGTAATTATTGCAGAGAGAGAGAGAGTTATGTAGTCCTTTGCATGGAAGGGTATCTTTGATACTGTTAAAAAAGGGAGGAGTACTATTTGTAAATTGTCTTATTACATTTTTTCCTTAGTGATTATGACATGTCCATTTTGGTCATGACAAGTGCAAAAGATCATCACATATTTCCTTTTTCAATATGTACTTAATGGCCCCAGACCATAGTAAACTGCATCAATTGATTGATTACTTGTGGTCAAGGCATGCTTTTTGAGAATATCAGAATTTAGAGGGTTGTCTTTGTAATTATTGCAGAGAGAGAGTTATGTAGTTCATTGCATGGAAGGGTGTCTTTGATATTGTTACAAAAGGGAGGAGTCCTATTTGTAAATTGTCTTATTACATTTTTTTTTTTAGTGATTATGACATGTCTCTTTGTAAAAAATTAAAAATAGAAGCTCATTTATAATTCATGGAGGTTTTTCATAATACCAAAATAGAAGGTTGCTTTTGTCAATGACTAAATAGGGGTCTCTTGTAATTAGAATCATTGAGAGGGATGCGTTTGTGAATTCATTACATAAGGTGAAGAGGGTACAATAAAGAATTGAAAAGGTAAAAGTTACAAGAGTCAGAAAAAATGAAGAATGGAGTTTCTTTGACCTAAAATCTGTAAAAAGTACATACACAGGAAGAGCGTCTAGGAATGTGCATGAACTCCTCATATAATGTCTTTACCAAAAAAAACCTCCTCAAATAATGTGGCATGGCATGCAGACCTTTTGGATTTCTTAAATAGCTTTAACTGAGATCTTACCATTTTTATTAGAGGGTTTTAATGAAAAAAGCCCTTTAAACTTTGTAAAGACCAAAAAGCCCTCAAACTTTAATATCAACCAAGAAGGCCCTAAATGGGGATATCCCGCTCTTATATACAAGTGAAATAAAAGAAATAAATGGCGATATCCATGCCCATATAAATGAGCTGTGATATCGTTGCTCCGCGAAACATCAATAAAAAAATAAACAAGCGGGAATATCCCCATTAAAGGCCTTTTAGTTTATATCGAAATTTGAAAACTTTTTCTAAGATGATTTTTCTGGTAAATTCCTCTTTTTATTATTATAAAGCAAACAAAAAAGTCTCTTGACATTATTGCAATATATTGAAAGTTAGTATTTTCAAATGAAATCACAATTATTTAGGTAATTGTTTTCAATGAAATAATGTTACAAACATGATTGTGTAAATACATGTAAAACAACTGTTCATGGTCCATTTCATATCATTAAGAACAGCCCCCACTTCTTTTAGTTGGTCCAGGATTTCTCAATTATACCAAAAAGGCTCTGATTTTCCACACTCTCAACTTTGTTGTGATTTTATACAGTGTTCTTTTTTCACATTAAGATAGAAAAAAAAATCTGAATTCCAACATCACACAAATGCATTCTAACTTATTATTTTTTTAAATTTACCTAAAAAGACTAATGTTTCTCAATTCTGTAGAAAGTTACTATATTTCATGATGTGCTCCAAACTACTCCATGGCACAGTAGAAGAACAAAATTCCTGGAAGCATGGTGAGGATCAATTTGCTCAATCACCATAACCCGCCAGCCACCGCCCCATCTAAATGGGTTAGTTTAGGACATACCTACGTAGGTTCAAATAATTTGGTTGTTTAATATTTTGGTGATTAGGTACTCAGAGGGTTTAGAAGTGGATACGCTCTTAAAGTACTTTGTGACCGATGAATGCCAATAACATAGAAGGAAAAATTTTATCGGATAACGATCAGACTAGGTATAACCTATGAAACGGAATGTTAGCCAATCAAGAAACAAAATATGACAAAATTGATGCAGACGAGTTGAGAATGTTGAGATGGATATGTGATAAAAGTAGAAAGGATCAAAATACAAATAAGCGCTTTCGAGAGCATTTAGAGTACCATCAGTAGGGGATAAAATCATTTACCAATAAATATAGGAGATAAAATTAGATAAATCTGTTTGAAATGGTCTAGACATGTCCAACGCAGGCCGGAAAGGATATCGGTAAAAAAAAATTTGTCTATAAAAGTTGATGGCCCACCAAGAAGAAATGATAGGCCAAAGAAAATATGGATGGAAATAGTAAAAATCAGATCCAAATAAGCATAACTTATCTTAAGATTTGACTCAAGATAGATTGAAATGGAGAAACATAATCTGTGCAGCTAATCCCAACATAGTCGAGACAATGCTTTGATGATGATGATGATGTTGATGAATATTTTGGTGATTAGAGTAATTTATTTTATATCAAATTATTTGAGCTTATGTTTGGCCTTTTGGCCCATAACTTTGCTCAAATATAACCTTAAAATTTGATCAAATGAATTAGATTTGGAGTAAGCTTATACGGCCTGGATTAGGTTAAGCAAGTTAAAATGTTGAATACAAGTTATTTACCTGAATTTGGTGCAAATTGAAGTTATTTGACTCATTTAGAAACTAGCGAACATGGGCAGCATATTTCATGATGTGAAAAATGTAAAAATAGTATTTCAAAATGGATGAAATCGAGATGTTTGGATATGGCCCATGTTGTAAGCAAACAAAATTTCTCTCTGTGTGCTTGATTGGTAGGGCGCCAGGGAAGTTTAGCATTCATGGAGTGGATAAAATAGCAGGACAAGAGGTAGAGGTAAAAGAAGAGTAAGGAAAACTTGTGGAACTGGAAATGTGCAAAAAGAGTTAGAAAATTGAGAGAGAAGATAAAGCGTAGAGATTCATCGGTAATGGAGAGAATTTCTTTTTAATAAGTAGAGACTGGTAATTTAGTGGCATTTATAATATTAAAGAGACATTATCATTTTTAACATAAATAATGACATTTTTAGATGGACAAAAGAAAATTTTAATTCAAAAACACAATGGGCTATAATGACATAGGTGAAAAAAGAAGGGTAAGTTAATGAGCAATTGATGCAGTATTAAAGAAATTGAAAAGTCAAATTCAATTAGAAATGTCAAAATCAATTGTGTAATTGAGACTGATTTCTAAATTGAAATAAGTCTCTTTCATATATATATAATAGTTGGATATGAATTGAAATTCAACTTATTGATATATCTAATCAAGTCGATCCATTTTGACTGAATTCGACCTATTTGGCAACCCTTTTTTATTTATTTATTCTGAGGTATAGCTGGGACTCAAGAGACTCACGCATGTGAGGAGAAAATTAATATACGCTGGAATTGAAACTTGCACATGGAAGGAGAGATAATCCACACGTACGGAAAGTGAGGCTCACACATGAGATTATAGATGATTTGCAATTGCACATGTGAGGAGTGCGGGGATACCAAGGTCTTGCTTAGGAACAATAAAACTACAGTGGAATGGTGTATGAATTTAAAACTACAAGAATCTTGTATTCTTTGAAACATGGTGAGGTCCAGAATCTTGTCACTGAAGGAAGAGACAAGTGATTTGAGCCAAGATCTATGTATGAATTAGGTCACTATGACACCGCACCATCTTTGGTGCCAAGAAGAATTTTGTGCTCTTTTAAACAAAATGTGACCAAACTCAATGTATGAATTAGGTCTGAATGACGTCATATTTGGAGAATGATGGTTTCTTTACTTTGAACAAAATTGTGAAATCCATGACTCGAAGTAAATCATCAGCTGGGCCACTTCTTAAACCACTTCTTAAATCTAAACCATTCAAAATCAATTTCCTGGCTATTTGTTTTCACACCAATCAGAGTCGAGTTACACCATCATGGTTAATAGTTGCAACAAATGTGATAAAAGTATGTTAAAAAAAAAGACAAAATAAAAGAGAGGAAGTAAATCACTTTTTAATCACACTGTTTTAAGCGCTAGAAGTTTGGGACTGCGCTCAACTCCAAATTGGATTGAAATTTGGCTAGGTTCCAGTACAAGAGGTTTCGTATTCTTAGAGGCTGGATTCAAGACAAGGCCTTACTGTTGAACTTTATGGCCTCTGATAATCCGATTAAGATAACTAAAATAACTAAAACCCTGTGGTAACATCTTTGTCAGGTGAATTAAATTTAAGTATTTAATCGGTGTGCTTTAGCAGAAAAACAAAAATAAAAATCTAAATCTATCTAGTCGAGATTTACTGAAGGTATGTTGTGATCCATGGTTTACCTGTATGATTTTTCTTCTTATTAAAACTTGATCACTGCCATGGTTGCAACTCTTCCCTCCATAACCTCAAGGGGTAGTTCAGTTGGCCTAGGACCACGGTTTGCACTCGGAGGTTGTGGGTTCGAAACTGTACTACTATATTGGGGCCCTAGAGGAATTTTACTCGGCTTTCTCTCCTGGACCTGTAGAGATTATTCTGGCCCAAAGAGCTAGAAACCCTACGTTATTAAAAAAAAAAGGGTTCTTCTCTCCATGTTCTTGTCATAAGAAACTCTCAAAGAATTTTAAGATTTCCCTATAGATATAAATAGAAAACTCTACTAAAATTGTACAAAATTAAGTGTACAAAACTGGGTCTACCCAATCCCGCACCTCTTTCTTCCCGAGTCAATGAAAATGCAACTGAAGCTTAACCTGTTCAGGGTTAAGCTTGGGCTTAGGCTGGGCTCAAGCCCCATACCTGGATTGGAATCACATTGAACATTCCACTGATGAGTTTAATCACAATGAACAAGATATTACTCTTGGGTCCGTTTATTTCATTCATCCGAATTCATTTTATTTTTTATTTTTTAATTCAGCCAAGAGAGCTGGGACCCAAAAGAGAGCCCGCATACACACAAAAAGATAGCCCGCATAAATAGGAAGAAGGCCCCACACAAGTGGAAAGGTAAGAACTGCTATCACTTATCAATGAGATAAGTGGTCGTTCTCGATCTGAATTCTCATTCCTATACTCTAAGAAAGGGCGGGCTCTTATCCAATAAAAACTCTCCACCTATTGAGGGAACATAAACTCATTTCCAAACATTCCCACAACCTAATAAATGCATTTTATTTCCATTTTTGCCTTTTAGGATTTTTGCCTTAAATCTCTCTCTATAGTTTGTGAAAATGCCTCACCTTTTTAAGGAATGAAATGTGGGACCGTCTTATGTAATTATGAATGTGAGGGCTGCCTTTTGGATTGATAACATGGCCTGTTTTTTATACATGAGCCTCATCTTTAATAACTACAATATGGGACTCGCCTTAAGGTATTAGAATTAGGCCCCTTTTATAAGAATTAGAACATGGCCGACTTGGGCCAATCTTTAGAAATTATAATATATGCCCACTCGTAAAATCTACAACAAGTAACCCATATACAATTATTGTACATCACCCTACTTTTAGGACAATCATTAGAAATTAAAATATGTGCCCCGACTTAATAAGAATTACCATGCGGGCCAACCTTTAAAAAAGTTATAATTGGCTAATATTTTGCAATTATGACATGAGATCCAGTTTTAAGTAGTCATAAAAGTGGGGGCCACCTATTTTTTTTTTTACTTTTTTTTTGGTACCCCAACTAATGAGGTTGGGACCAAAGAGAGAGCCTACATACATACAGAAAGTAGTAGCTCACTCAAGTGGAAATGAAGCCTATACACGTGGGAAGAAAGCCCATACATAGTGGAAAATGAGTCCGCACAAGCGGAAAGAGGTGACGTATCCGGCGTTTAAACCCCAGGCAGCCAAGTAAGAATTGACGCTCCTTACTACTCGAGTCCAGAGCCGTTCTTTGGGGGCCACTTGTTGTACTTAAGGAACATGCCCCCCTTTAGAAATTGATAAGTGGGGCCCACCGTCTTAGTGGCTAAAAATGAGAAAATTAAAAGTTGAATATTTATAAATGATTTATAATCTTTCCTTCAATGGGAAATGAATTAAATGGGATTGCGCAAGGAAATAGATTCTTTGTGACTAAATCCATTGCCGATTATGACCAACTGTCAAAATCGGGTGGTTGTCAATCTATAAGAGGAATGCGGAGTATGGTATTGACTAAAAATATGTGATCTCCACTGTTCAAAATAAAAACAGGGTGCATTGAGTTTAATGCTCACTTTGGGTTTTAAATTGAAGGTACACTACAAGAGATTGATGATTATGACGCAGAAGAACAAGTATTTAAAGGATGAATAGAATTGGACTGATTAAAGATGTGCCTGACTTCAATCCAATCAAATAATCCTAACTCTTGTTCCAAGGCCTCAAAAACTTTAATTGGTTTTGTAGTGTAGAGGTTTTTTTTTTTTTTTTTAATTTAAATTTTCATGACTATATCCAATAATGATTAATGATGGAATCAACGATAAATTGAAATCTAATTCACGAAGAAAAGGTAACCAAGAGCGGATTTGATTGATCATAGGTGGAGCCCATATAAAATCTAAATATATAGCATTTTGAACAAATTGTCATAATCTTTTTTGCTTGAAACACAAATTGTCATATTTGAAAATTCTTAGTGCTTTGGCATTGTAGATGCTCATGTGGAACAGGTGGAAGTAGGGTACAATGCATGGCAACTCCTTTGTCATGCAGTACCTCTACTTTTTTGTGATGGTCCAGGGGCGGTGACAACTATCAAAGGTAGTGCTTAGCCTGAAAGAGACTTTGATGTGATGATAGAACTTCCATTTTTCCAATATAGAAACGCAACAAGAATAAAAAGAAACATTGTGTGCCCCACATTTGTCTAAGATCACTGTCTTAGATTTTTATCCTCACAAGTGAAAATCTCACTCTAGTTAGTGTTATTTCACCATCGCAATGATGGACAATGTTCTCACTTCATCATGCAAATATGTAGCTTGTGGGTCTCACTTAGATACATTTCTACTAATGGGAAGTAGGTGGATGAAAACGTGTCTTTATGGACAAGAAAAAAAAAAAAAAAACTCAGCCCCACCAAATTATCCTAGCCCTTGATTTAATAGCGTTAAAATTTAATTACGTCTTAACTATCAATTTTTTGTAAATTTAAATCCAATGGAGAGAGAAAATTCAATGAATATAAAATTAGTTTTGATCCCAAATCATAGGATCATAAGAGGATCAAATGGGCTGCACTGTTCAAAGGTGGTCCCAATTGGGCCCCATAGAGGTAGGTGGCACATGTTGTCCACTCACAGGAGGAAATTCTTCCCCATTGGTTGCATCTAAAGTATGTGCTTAGAATTAAGTATAAAAAGTACAAAATGCATGTTTTAAAAACATGAATCTCACAATTGACATGACTCTAGTGTGAGTAAAAAAAAAAAAAATTTGGTAAAAGCAATGATCTTTGAATTGTTTAGATTTCAAAGGTTCTCCACTTTTAGGATTTATACCTGGATGGATTGAAAGAATCTATTTCTGCCCTCAAATATCAGGACCTGTCTGCTTTGTAGGTTTGATGCAGCCCTTTTTTCCCTTTTTTAACACCAGCCAAGCTAGTTATGGGACACAATAGGGAGAGAATTGCCTGCACACAGGGGAGAGCACGTGGGGATCAAACTGACACATGGTGGAGAAAATTCCAATGAGACATGGGAGAATCGATTTGTGTGAATAGACTGTTGGTAATAGACCATTATAAAATTGAGATTTGACCATATTCAAGAAAGTGAAATAGGAGGATGTGTGATCATATACTTTAGAAAGGGGAATAGGAGAATGAGTGATCATCATGCACGTCCCTAATAGATGATGATATAGATGATAGGAGTCACTTATGAAAAATTATACCCCTTTCCATCCTCTTTATCCCATAATAGACATAGTTTCAGGTAGAGCCTGCAAAATGAGGGACTTTATTTTTTAATTTTTTAAAAGGAGTGATGCTTAAATACACGATCAATCCCTCGTTGTTTCAGAAAATGCCTTATCACTTATCCATGAGTTGGTTGGCCACTGAGGTCCCATAGTGAAAGCTAAACTTGGGGTTTTTAGTTTTTTCATTAACAAGCTTCCATAAAAGGAGGTTTGTGGCTTTGCAGAAAACGTATATTCACCAGAGGCTATTAGCTATATCCTATCCGAAGCAAGAATTGATCTGCTTACTTTCAAACTGGAAAAGGAAAAGAAAACTAGTAAGGCACAATCTGTGTTCTATTTAATTTTTATATAAAAGCTAAGAAGCCAAATATATATGACTCTAGCTAATTATATGATCAGTTTCTGTGATGAATTCATAACTCAGATAAGGTAAGTTAACAAAAGTTCTATTAATCATCATTAGTCATCTGCTACGCAACAACATTGTTTGTATAAGGCTTAAATGATGACGATGAGTCTTCAGACACTTGAAAAAAAAAAAAAAAAAAACAAAAGGTGCACCCCAATAACCATCTTGAATGGTGACTAGTTAAGTCCAATGAAGGGGCAATTTTCTTTTTCTCGATCTTTTATGGTAACCAACACCTCGGCTCAACCCCATGTAGGATGGGTGGGCCCACTTGCATATGCATTTTGATTTTGAAGCTTGGTAGAAGGCTGCATGATTAATTTTGAACAGTCCTTCCGTTACGTAGATAAAATATATATAGTTAATTTTATTACTCAGGGTATCTCCCGTCCAATCCAGCCCAGCCCAGCCCAGCCCAGCTGAGTAGCATTTGGCACGGGGCCCGAGGGAAACTCCATACGTAGCTAAATATTGCCCCATTAAAAAATTTTGCATCGTGGTTCCTAAAAGGAAAATTCCCTGGGTCCCTTACCAGCTAAATATGGAGATACGTCAAGAGGGCAATTACAGGGCTAAAAATGGGCCTCGTACATCCATCCCTAGAATGAATAGGCCCAATCTGAAAGCCCATCACATGTATTCTTTAATGCTAAGCCACTACACCGCCGTCATATCATAGGTACAGGCAGCTCAAGGTAACCCTGACCAGAGCCCAGCACATATTGAGGTGGATCTGGGCTGTGTTTGAAGTCCCATCAGATGGAATTGGTCCCAATTGATGGCCCAATAGTTAAGCAAACTGCAACAGAGTTAATGCGTGCTTGCAAGCCCGATTGGCCTGGCCCTATATATTTAGCATGAAGAACTGTACCAAGAGCAGGGATGGCAATAGGTAAGCCATTTAGTCCGATCATCATGGACATAACTCTTAAGAATAGGTTTAGGTCACATTAAACTTTAGGGTCCAGGTTTGGGTCTACTGTAGTGGATCCAAATTTTTGGGATTGGACCCGGGTTTTTGTAGCTTTAAACCTGTGGACTTGGACCTAAACCTGAAGTAAAGTTGTATCTTAGAAGGATATGTATATACCAATTGGATTTTTATTTTTTTTTCCAATGACCACCTTCTATTAGTGTACCCACTCACCCTCATCAATCCCCCCTACACTCTCTCCACGAGACCCAACTTGGACCCTGACCTAGTTCTGAATGTAATGATAAAATTATTGAGGTCCGGATACTGTTGGACCCAATCTATACCCAGCCCATCTCCAATTCTTCCAATGAATGTATGCACAAATGGGCTGGGTTTACGCCTCTTTCAGGCCGATGCCCTGGATCGCATCCAATTACTAAATGGGCCGTTCTCGGACAAGTATCAGCCCACCCAAACTGTGCCCCTAAAAACCCCTACACATATAAGCCGGCACCCAAACAAGCATCAGTACATGTCCTAATTATCTATGCTTAGCTCAATCCACCGACTGAGACAATCCATTTGGGCTTATTTTGGTGTGAGAGCATACAGAATGAATGGCTAGTTTATTAATCTGATGGTTTTGGTTCACTGCCTAAAAAAATATTAGGAACACTCCGAACCACATCATTGAAATAGATGGGCCCCACATGAAATGGAAAAAAAATATAAGATGACTAGGCAAATGGATCTATGATTATCTCAGGCCAAGCATTCTGTACAGGTCAAGCCAATTTTTCCGTGATCTAGATCATTTGGGTGGGTAACACCATGGATTCACAAGGCAAAGTAGAGCCACCCGACAAAGAATCATAGGTTAGGATATGTGATTGGGTTGCAAATGGATCATTCCAAAGAACCCAGAGATAATCCATATTCTTTAACTGCATAGAAACTGCCATTGTGATTTTCAATATTGTTCAACAGTCAACTTCTTTTTATCAATTTTTTTGAGCCCGTTTGGAGCGTTTGAATCTTTGTAAATGGAGTTCGGGTACAAGGTTCATGCATAAATTAGGGTTCATGCATTTGGATAACTAGTTTTCCTATTAGAGAGAATTGTTTTGTTCTTTGCCATGACCAATATACATGTAATCAGATTTTGTGGTAAAATGAGTGCAGCATAACCAAATCTTGAAGATCCAAACAGGAGCCTTTGGTCACAATAAAAATCAAGGTTCTTGTCCACATTGACAGTAAGATTAAGGTTCCTGCACCACCTCTGCAAGGTCATGCTCCCAAGCAAGATTTAGGTGCTTGCAAGAACTCTCCAAAACCGACAGGAGCCCCTTGCAGGACACTGGAAAGTTCTCACTGTTGCAACCTTAAGGTCATGGGCTAAAGTCATGTTACCAATGACGACAACAACAACAATAATAATCACCAAAGCTCATGCCGCAAGACTTTAAGACCTCAAGCAAAAAAGCAAAGCTCCCCAGCCGCTTAAATAATGGTTCAAAAAATAGGAAAACCTTTAAATAAAAATAATCTTGATTCTTGACCATGAATTTAATATATCTAAAAATGAAAAAAAAATAAAAATAAAACCAACAATAAGAAAACGAGATTTGCTAATTATTTCCTAATATGTGCCAACTCATTATTTAAAGTCTCAACAAAGGATGCAACACGACTCTCTTTCATTTGACACATTGATATTTTTCAATGGGCCCAATTCAACTGACAGCTGGGCCACGGGCAATAGGCCACATTGCCTTTCCATGATGGTCCTACCACAAAGTAGTCTACATCACTGAAATTTAAGCTCAAATCTATACTGGATGCCTTAGCCGAAAATATGTAGATTCATTTAGACAGAAATGGTCATAATGATCATCATCAAAACCACTAAACCTTACAGTAAGAAACTAGTTTTGTGGGTGTCAGCAAGGTGAATTTGTTCACTTATAAACATTCTAAAATAAATATAGAACTGCACATCATTGAAGTTAATGAATTGTAATGTTGGGATCTAATACATTCAAGGTATGGATATTACACAACAATTTAGAGACATGACACAATTGCATAGAAGTTTGAAAACCAAATGCAATTTTATACTAGGAAGTTTCTGAAAAATACTTACCTACCTGTGATCTAATATGCCTCTTGGTGGAGGAGCAGTCATTGACTCATCGTCTTGAAATCATTTAAGAAATTCCCAACAGATGGATGGAGAATCAGTTGAAGCAGATAGCATGTCTATCATTCTATGTACTTTCTTGGCATACAGTTCTGACAACGGCAAATCACAAGTGTGCAACTTTTACAAACATTGAATCAATAATGTCCACAACTGCATAATAGAACACAGGAAGCAATGTGGATGTGCATGTGCATGTGCATGCATGTCTTTGATTGAGACAGGAGCAATTCAATTCATATTTGTGAGGATAAGAGGGAAGGGTTCACACTCCTTGGATAGAAACTTCAAATTTAAAATTAATTATATGGCCAGACTTAAACATTCAATTGAACTACTAGTCTAATTTTCTTATCTAAGGCTCACACATATGAAATCGTTTCAAAAGATAGAAGCACATATTTACCAACTTAAACAACAGATTCCCACCATGAAGCTTGGAAGTAGCAGTGTTAACTTTTTCTACATGTCTTTGAGGATGTTGTGGGCGAAGTGCGAAGGTGATCACATCGCCATTTTATAGCGCTTACAAATGAAGGACCTAGGGAGCATCATTATTTCCTGGGACTTGAGGTGGAGAGCAGTAGAGATCGACTGTTCCTAGGGCAAGCACAAATATGCAGTGGATCTATTAAAAACTCCAAGGTGATTGATGCAAAGCCAATAGCTACTCCAGCAATCATACATAGAAATTGAGCAATATGGAAGAATTTGAAGATGGAACATAATGGAAAAGCTATAGGAAGTAAATCTGAAATCCTTCTGGACACGTCTCCATTTCACTGAAATAACATATTTATTAGTTTAACTACCTCTTAAATTAAAATAGTTTCTTCCCCTTTTTTGTCCGTCATTCTCTAATAGATCGACCACCCTCTTCCTTATGAAACTGTGTTCCAAAACAGTGCATGATATACTACTTCGCTTTTAACGAAAACATGCTTGTTATTGAAACTTAAAGACACCACATATTTCTGAATCAATCATAATGAAGACTTACAAGTTCTTAACACTAGATATGAAAGAATTTCTGAAGATCCCATCCAAAATGAACATTACTGAAGAGAAATTACCAGTGAAATTAGCCTTGATTTGCAAAATCATGGAAACCGTATGAGCCGATTCACAGCAGAATCCAGAGCATCAACATTCCTCCTCAGGATCTTTCTTCAAAAGCATTAAGAAATCAAGAGAAGGAAAAGTTTTCTCGTCTAGCAGATCAAAGCTGGCAGCCCAAGGGCCAGTCGCATCCTAATGTATATGCATTGGTCCAAAATTGAAGACAGTTGCGCTCATCGTACCCTAATATATATGAGTTGGCCCGGGTTGTGTGTGTGTGTCAATTGCTTTTGGTTTGTTATAATGGTTCTTTCTCTCCTTTTTCCATATAAATGTGACCTAGCTGCTGAGTGAACTGGCTTACTCTTTGGAAAGGCCAATTCCTTGGGACTGGTTTTATACAAAATGTGCCGTGCTGATGAGTGACTTATATCTTGCCACATGGCATAAATTGTAATGCTTTACCATGTATAGGTGTCTAAGCAGGGAGATGCAATAAGTTTTAGTTAAAACTCTCTACTGAAATAATATATAGAAGGTATCTTTGCACAATAATGCTCCATTGAGGTCTGAAATGAGATATAAACAAAAGGATACAATTGGATTGCTAGACTTTCCATGCTCTTCATTTCCTGATTCAGTCTGCAGCATGCAATATGAATACAATCTCAGATAAGTCATCACAACAAGATATAAAAAGTGTTTTTCAGAAATCCCTAATGCTACAAAACATTATCAAGCGTCTCAAGAGAATGCTAGGAAAGAATATGATGCAAGCCTGTAACATAGCCATATCTACCTGGACTGAACCTGCACATCAGTCCACTGGCTTCAGACACCCAGCAAGCCCACGACCCACCTAGGTTGTGGGCCAAAGGTTAGCAAGAGGAAGGATCACAACCCTCCTTTGTCACAACCAGGCGACAGGTACAAGCAGATGTAGGGCCCAAGTTTAGCACATGGTAAATTGAAATATGTGAGGATGACTTCATTTAATAAGATTCAATTTAATTGTTTTACGATTTTATTGTTATTATTATGTTTTTTTTTTTTGAGGGAAGAGATGTAATTTTCCCCATAGAGGAATCCTATTCCTGCCCTTATATATACATGTCTATTCTCATCTTTTCTACATTCATTCAATTAATAAAAGAAATTCGAATTTCCTCCTTTGTGTGATTGTGTGCACATGTATTTTGAATCTTAGGGTGCTAATTCCCGAACCATTGTTAAACTTTTACTTGGGTTTTGATTTCTATGTCAATCCATCACCCACCCACATCAGATATATCTTTAATCGATTTCAATCATTGATAGACTAACCTGCCAGGAACAAGAACGTTCGATATACCTGGTATAGAAAGAAAGAATATGAAAGGAAGTTATTGGGACTATTTCTTTTTTTTTTTTCATGTTCTATATATATTGAATAGATGGAAGTGACAACAGCTATGTTAACTAAATACTTCCATAGGCCTGAAGTACCAGTATTCAGACGATCTGGATATGATATGGATACAGGTATGGGAAATGGCAGGAAACACCTGTTCTTTATCCCACATTTTTAAAGATATATTTCAATACAAAATTTTTAATATTTCTTCGTCATATTGTAAATATAGCGCAGAAAATATATATGTGAACTAGTATAAAATAATAAAACCAAAAGTTGGTCGAAACAGAACTAAACATAAACAGTTTGTTGAGAACTGCATACATATCCATATCCACGTGAATATCCTAGATTTTAGGGAATGTGTAGTCATATTCCCATTTCCATATCTGATATGTATATCTTTGCAGGGATGGAAGACAATAAGTAGAAGGGTTGGTGATGAAAGAAGGTTTGTAAATAACTATTCCTGAGATTCACAGATACCATCTTGTTCTATTTTATATTATTTGTAACATAAGCATAATTTTTATTATTGTTTTTTGAAAATAGTTTTTTATATTGTTCCACGGGCAGCACTCGCACTCTCGGAATAAAATTTTTGGTTTTCTAATTTTTCGGCATTACACTTTGCAAGGCAGGATGATTATATAAAAAGAGAGAAAAAGCCTTTAAGTACAAATAGAAGTTCAAAACAATCTCTTTCCACATGTCCTTAACCTTTCAATTTGTCATTAAAAAAAAATTTCTACTCCAAAGTTGAGGAAGATCTGAAAATGATAGTGACCGAAAGGTTCTACTAGATATAATGCAGAAAAGAACAGCATGAGGGAAATGAGCCAAATCTAGCTAGAATGTGTCTAACATCCCAAAATTCACACTATCTCCAGTTTCTATACGGAAAAGGAAGGGTAAAACCATTTAGTCAGATACAAATAAGGTCTTTCAAGCAGCCCCTGTTTACTCAATTATGATTTATTAAACAACAATAACTAGTGCTCAACCCAGGACTAAAGAAACTAATTAAACTAGCACACACAAGGAACCCAAGAAAATGCTACTGTTTTACTACTTATGTAAGCTAAATGTCAATAAAATGATTAAAAAACAAGAGGAGAAACAAGAACCTCAGACATGAATTGATATAGCGATTCCCCTTGGTTGCCGCATCAAGTACTGCAAAGAAAAAGAAACAACATGCAAGGACAAGATTAAACAAAGATCCATATCAAAAAATTCACTCACATGAAAATTTTAAGACGCCCAAATCTAATTTGAAATATGTGAACACTTAGTAAATATTACTTTTATACATTAGGAAAAATATATAAAAAAAAAAATCTATGTAGTCCACAGTCCACACACCCATATCTGACCATGTTGATGCATCAATGCTTCTTTGAAATTTTATTATTACAATATTTCAAAGTCAATGATATAGCTTTCCTCAACTCCAGCAGATTGTCATCAAATTATTCATGCATAACTGATACAGTTCAAATGCATATAATGTCTTACCTGATTCTTGTAAACGGCCTGCAGCATCATTAAAGCAATGCATATGCTCAACTGAGGTACTAGTAACCTACAACAGTAGTGCAAATGCATAAGATATTATACTTATAAAAAAAAGTAAAATGAAATATTCAGTTTCCCTGTACAGAACTGTCTCAATCACATACAGACAAATTTCTAGTTTTGTTCATTGTGACTTAGGCTTCAATACTTTCAGCTATATGCACCGATCAGGATACTGAAATGGAAACAGGATAAAAACGCCATTCCCCAGAGTACAGAACATCAGGCTTGGGTATTGAATGTTCTGAACCGCTTAGCTTAATTTTAATCCCACAACCTTTAATTTTTCTGATTCATGACTTGTGTCATAATAATAATAATGATAATAATAATAATAATAATATTAATAATATGATAGGTAGAGAAGAACTAGTTCTCATATTGCTAAATGAGAGTCACCTTGTGGGGGCTGGATAAAGGTCAATCATTAGGTCGTGGAAACAGACGAGAAAACAGGAGTTTCAATCCAATGGTGAGTAACTGAATTTCAAATGGGATGAGTGTAAAGTCATGAAAATGATGCCATGTGCATGGATTTGGGGACCAAGTCTATCCTTGTGTTGTATAGTTTGTTCTTATTCCTTTTGCCCCATAACTTGTAGCACTTTGTAGGGAACCAAGTATATCCTCATGTTGTATATAGTTTGTTCTTATTCGGTGTTGCCTCTTTACTTTCTTCATCGCGCAAAATCCTAACTGATTCCATGCATCAATCATCATGATCAAGTTTTTCAGAGTTTGGCAGTCCACTTTTCATGGTGGGTTATATTGTAAGCACAGCATTTGACAGCAACAATTATCACTTTATTAGCATCTCAGGCCACCCCTTATAAATGCATTTTGCAGACAATTCAAATATTGCAATCTACATAATGGGCTTCCATATCGTAACACAATTTGAGAGTAGCACCAACGCAAGTACCCAGACTATAATTTGGTGGGAAAAGCATCAAACCAGCTGAGCCACCCAAACCCAAATTAGTTACTTTCATCCAAGTCAGTACTACTAAGCAGTATAAACAAATGCAGCATAGCCTTGAATCTCCAAGCAACTTCAATCAATCTCAAAGCCCAAGAGTCAAGACATAAACTCTCGGTGCATCTATTTCTTTATACAAGCAAGAGATTCAGATTAGAACAATTAGAACTAGGTGGGCCCCACAGGAATAGACCACCATCAACATAATGCAAAAATTCAGAGTCCACCTCCCAATCAATTGTGATATTTTCTTCATCAAGTTTAACCACTAACAATGCTCTGTACAACACCCATCTATATGTGGGTCTCCTAATCATCAAATAGAACCCTACTGGATGAATCTAAATAATCCTACAGTGCATCAAACCATTCAATTAAGTGGGGCCCACCCATTCAACGATCAAGCCATTGATCCAACTCACCCCAGATTGCCAACACAGAAGAACATACAACCTCAGCACTGAAGAAGAATCTAGCCCCAGTGCACATCAATGGTAGGCCCCACCAGCTGAACAATCAAGACCCAACACAATCCAGTCCAAATGGGTCCCACACCTCAATCCAGACCACCCATCCAACAAACCCCAGATGGTTCTCGTTCCACGTGGTGGGACCCACCAGATGAGCGATCTGGATCGCTGAAACGATCAAGGTTTCAGATTGCAAGGGCAACTGGGAGAAATCGATGGGAAGTGAGAGATTAGAAGTTAGAAAGCGGACCTCGGAGAGAGCGAGACGAAGGGAGGAGAAGAGAGAAGAGAAGCTCTCAGCAATGGCGGTCGAATCTCTTTCAACGACTTCCAAAGCTCTGAAAATCTCGCGCCGATCCGAGGAGCCTTGGGATTCTGACCCATCTTCATGAGGTTTGGATTTAGGGTTTTGAAGGGGTAGATCTCGATCCGCTTCTTGTGTTAGGGTTTCTGCTCTCGTGTCTGATGAATTTAGTATTTCAGCTTCTTCTTCTCCAACTTTTTCAACCTTTTCCATCTCTCTCTCTCTCTCTCTCTGCTAGTGGTGAGAGAAAAAATTGGGGAAGATAAAGTCTGTTAATCAAGGTGGGCCATGCTAAAACTGCATTTGGGTCATGCTGGGTCTAACCTGATCCAACCAACCAGAGCAGAGCTAGGCCTGTCAATTCGGCCCTAAGTGAGTGGGCCGGGCCAACCTTCCTATTTTTCTTTTAATTATATATATATACTTTTTTTTTTTTGCTATTGGAGGGTTCCCAACCCGTTGGGCTGAACTATTTCCTCTGAGCTTAGAAAGAAGCCGGGTAAACTCTCGTATAATTATATATACACGTAGGAAAATTATCTTATGACCAAGGTATGAATATAGTGGGGCCCACTTGATGACCCATCCGAGTTCCCCACGAATGGACTAGCCGCTTTGATGACAGTACAACAGGTGAATGGACTCAGCTTGTGAGCCATGCATAATGGGGTAAGATGATCGGTTGAGATTATTTTTGAAACATAGGAGCGCCCCAACCAGATCTTTTAATCCCCGACTCCCTAAGTAGGCCCATAACAAGGCGAGCATTGGAAGCTAACTCTATACATGTATATTGGAAATGATCAAGTGCACACTTCATTTTTGTGTAACACTTCATTTTTATTTTCTTTTAAGAGATTTGAGTTTTGAAAAGCTCATGCCTCTAATGGCATGCAGGTAAGCGATAAATAAAGTCATAAAGCCCTAATTAATATTAATACAAGATTATGACAAAACATGAGATATGATTTACTGGGAGACTTGGCCAGAGAGAGAGAGAGAGAGTATACACCACTCTGTACTATTCATCTGGATGCATATATCAATCATGGGAATGACAGAGGATGGAAGTTTAATGTGAACATTAGATAAGACTTTATATATCTGTGATCAAATTATCCAAAACCTTGGTTTCAAGGCCTTAAATTGATTTTTTTTTTTTTTCCTGAAGTCTAATAGTTCTCATGTTTCAGTTTATTGGTTGATAATGATCAAGATTGAAGTGGGCTATTTCAGGGAAGAAAGTGAGTGATCAATTGATCATATATGGACTGCAAACTTGATCATATTAACATGTTTAGTTTTATTTTTATTTTTCCATACCAAACTCTCTGTCTATAAATAAAATGTTCTAACTTGGAAATTATTGCTCCTATTGGTCCATTTTTGTCTATATGCATCAGGATCTCAATTAATGGATCTCTCACCTTGAAAGATAAAAAAAACCTCCTCTCTAACAGTCACTAAACACCTTTGATAAACTTTCATGTGCTTGAATTGAGTATGGAACGTTAGACTTTCTGATATTGACTAGAATTATTTATTTTTTTTATGTTTTTACCCTTTTCCAGTCTTATTTTGAAATAGGTGGAAAGTTGATATTGTACTTCTCAACAAGTCCGTGTTGGCAGTTTCTTTTGGATAATGCCCATAGATCTGCTCTTAGTTTTGAGATTTGCCCTTGACATGTTAAAATTTAAGTATTTTTCTCGGTGCGATATCTCAGGGCCGTATAATATCACACATTTGATATTGTACGATATTTTATAGCAGTGCGATATCGCATTATTATTGTACGAATAATTCTACATAAATTATTTAAACTTCGACCGTTGTGTGTAATGGTCTGATGTGTTTCTTTTTATACGTTGCGAGTCCAATTGACTGAATCTTCAAAACAAGTCATAACTAAGTGACTAATTGATTAGGATCATAACCATCGGTATTTGATTTATACTACTGTCCACCGACTTTATGTCCCTTCCATATATGCAAGTCATGGCCATTGATGATTAGCTAGCTTATTTGCATTCATTCAACGATTCAAGGTATAAACGACTTTCAATATCAACACACTCTCGTTTTGTAGATAACTTAGGCATGGATTTGGAAGAATTGGAGTAAACCAAGGAAAAAAAATTCAGATTAGAATATGGATCAAGAGAACATGACTTCAAATAGGATTTAGTAGAAAAGTAAGAATACTCTAAGAAAAATGAGATTATAGCCTAATATGTCTCTCCCTCTCTCTCAGAAGTAGGAAGATCTCTCTCTCTCTCTCTCTCTCTCTCTCTCTCTCAAGTAGGAAGATAATGTAACGAAATGGATGTTAGCGTGTCTCCATGCCTTCCTGTGCTTAATGTTGTAGGATTAGGAATTAAGAAAATGCACATGCACAAGACAACAGTATCAGTTCTTGAGCCTCACGTGGGTAGATGGGTCATCAATACCATCTTTAGTCTCGGTCCTACTATTACCAATAGGCCTACACCTATTGAGGTTAACGTCTACACCTTCGCTCCCGAGCGGTCATAATTGTGATCGAGCAATCGCCCTTACCATAAAATCATTCTTGTGCTGTTTCCCATTACCAATTGGTTTTAGTGATAAGTGGTAACTCAATGGAGTGTAAGATCCTACAACATCGTTTCCTAAAAAAATTTATCTCAATCCTCAAGTTGCCAATTAACCATTTTATCATTCCACCTCGATATCCATCCCCACTCCAACTGTCCCCAAAATAGCATTTCAACCCCTATGATAGCTCAAATATACAACACCTGTTCTTCATCAAGATGCCCTTGCAAATGAAGAGATCTACAATGGAGTTATTTTATTTTAATTTAGAGCGAGTTGATCAAGAAAGTAAATGGTCCTCAAACTCCAAAGCACTTGACCAAGAGAATTTGAATATGGAACAACAACTTCTGAACCGATTTAGAAATTATTGGAACTCGGTTGGTTCTTTCATACATGAAGAACCAAGGTCAATATTCACAAACAACCATCAAATAATGTTCACTTTAATAAAAATTGAATTAGAATATGAAAAATCAATACCATCCATCGCCCTATTAATTTAAATCTCAGAAAAGTTAGTTCCTGCCTACATTGCTACTTAATTTCCCTCACCACTGGCCTCAAATCTGGCTGAACGCTGAACTGATCATTTGACAATGAATTATTATGTATCTATGAATACAATGCCATCAAGTCCCATTACGTATATACCAAAAAAAAAAAGAAAAAAAGAAACAGGCACTAGAGCAATATTCATACTGACACACATAAGAAAGGCATGAATCATAATAGAGGTGACATGAAGAAACTGCATAATATCATGCAACTCGGGAATGGACCAGGAAGTAATTTGTGATTTGAATTTTAATCGGACTCAAACTCAACCCAGTAATTTTGAGTACAGGTTTACAACCTTGTTACTAAATGAGTCACGTTTTGGCTGAATCATGTATGGGGCTGTCAATCCAGCCCTTTGACGTAGGGTTCCAGCTTGCATAAGCTCTCAAAGCGAGGGCTTTTGTTTTTTCATAAAGCCCAAGGGTAGGGTAGGGCTCTGATTTGAAAAGCCTACAATCTTGAGCTTGACTCATCCAGCCCTGCCCTCAATTTATTAAATATGTAAAATTTTAAAAAGTTTTTATGAAGATACTTTAAAATTTCTTAGCAGTACCCATCTATTCATATATTTTTATCAAAAATGATTAGAATACATAGTTTATTGGTACATAGATAGTGTAAAAATCTTTTATAGAAATATGACTTGAAAAATAAAGAAAGGTTTTGATAATTATTGAGAGCTTTATAATAAAGTATTTGAGATGGCAGTACTCCTTGGACCCTAAGGTAAGCTGTTGTATTTAGAGTATGCTTTAAGAAAGTTATATAGATCAAGTGAAGATATGAGTATTCGTCAATGTGATACTATTAGACTATTTAGAAGTCTTTATAAAGAGTATTATGTGGTTCATGATACACCTACTACGACATTGTTAAATGTGGATAAATTTAATTTAGTAAAAAAAAATTTTCTAAGTTTGAAGGTTGACTTTTTAATATTTGAGGAATAAATGACTCAAACAACTGTTTTAGATGAAAAATCTGAACTAAATTGTTATTTGGAGGAACAATATTTTTGATTTGTGGAAAGTTAATTCAACTAAATATCCAATTATTTCAAAAATTGCTCGTGACATTTTAACAATTTTAGTGTCTACAGTTGCTTCTTAATCGGCATTTAATACATGAGAAATAGTACTTGACCATAATAGAAGTTGTTTAAAATCTAAGACATAGAAGTCTTAATTTGTACACAAGATTAGATACATTCATAGCAACACAATGACAATAATGCATTAATTGATCTTTTAGATAATATAAAAGTAGATTAAATAATTAAATAAAGTACTATTTCTATTTATTTTTATATGTATTATCATTTATAAAATTATCGTTATATGCTTTATGTTTTACATTAAATAAATTATTTTATTTGGTCTCTGGCAATGACAAAAAAGGAGTGTTAGCATTAAGTTGGAAATCAGTGGTGATGGCATAGTTATTTTCTTTAAAGAAAATTAATCTTCGATTTTTTGCCCTAGCCTTGTCTGGCCCTTGAGGGTAAGGCTAGCACATGCAGGCGCGCCGGGGGGGGGGGGGGGTTTAGTGGAATTTTTGCCAGAATTCACCATGTCCAGGAATTCCTGGACATGACGTGACATGTTGTTTCCTTGAATCTTTGAATTTCATGTTTCTTCACAGGCATTTCTGGATTCCAATCACAGGAAATATCTTTTTTGACCTTTGGGAATTTAGGAATTCCACTCCCTTTGGGCCTGTTTGTTTGCGGGAATTCCTAATAGGAATTTCGACTGTTAATTTCAAGAATTCCTGTCAGGAATTCTTTGTTTGATAGCAGAAATTGTGAGATTTCTAGAATCTTTGGAATTCCGGAAGCAGCAAAAAGGGGAATTCTAAATGCTGGAAGAGGGTAGAGCATCCAAGGATTTCCGATCTGCAGGAACCCACTCGTCTTTCCAGCAAGCTCTAGGAACTCCAACGGTCACATATGATTTCAAGGGATCAGCTATGGCAAGGTCCAACATGATTTTTCCCTCTTTTCTATTTTACTTCTCAACCCATTCATCTTCTTTTTTATCATTTTGATGTGGGTTCTAGTATTGATCTAAGCATTCTTTTTATATGGGTTATGTATTGATGGTAGAACGAGGGGTTGTGGTAGAGAAGAGTTGTTCAAATGATTGGCGACAGGGACTAAGTTGGAGTAGCCATGAGGGAGTTTCGGTAGTGATGGTGGGTTCGGTGATGGTGGGGCAGGTGGCAATTTGAGGAAAGATGAAGAGCTTGGTGGTAAGGTGATAAGGGATTTGTTGCAGGTTAGTGTATAAGGAGATGATCAATTGCGGATTTTTGAAGCAGATAACGTGGCTGGGTTTTCTATTTTAGGGATGTTGAAGAAGACAATTGAATTGATGAATTTTTTCTGGATCGGATTCCATTAAGGAAGATGAATTCAATTAGCCTACTATGATGGTCATGGTCTTGGAAACTTGTCTTCTCTCCCAAAGGAAGGTTGCTAACTAAAGTAATTATTATAGGGCTTCAGGACTAATGCCCAAATTGGATGATTCTACCAAAGCTCCTGTTCTGGATTGCTAGTATTTGTCGTCTTCATACCCGATTTATTGACCTCAGTTGTTTTCATCTCTAATAAGAATTGATCATGCTTCAATTCCTCTGCTTCTTCTTATCTGATTAGAAATCAATGAGGTGCTATTTACACATCCAATAATTACTGCTAAAAATCAGAGACTCCATAATTTGTTTTTAGGGATGTTGATGTAAGCTCGGAGCACGAACTATGATGAAGAAGAATGGGGTTCGATCTTGATGACAATAGATTTGAGCATTTATTTTGGATGATGATGACTATGAGAATTTATTAAGTAGGGTCATGGCTTCCATAATTATCCTTTTTTGGCTATGGAATAGAGAATGGGCATTTGGTATCATTTTGTCTGATGTTCTCATCCCAAATTCCAAGATGAATCAAACAAAGAATTGAAATTCAACAGGAATTAGTAGCATTCTGAATTCCAGCATTCCAACTTCTCTAAATTCCAACAGCCATGAATTCTCCAAATTCTTGCGTGCAACTAAATGGGCCCTATGCATTTGGTGGAATTCCTAAATGCTTAAGTCTAAAGTGCATCCAAGAATTCCACTACGTTTGGAAATTCAGGAATTTCCCTGACAGGAATTCTTGAAATTCCGGCACAGAAACAAGCCATAAAAGATCCAAATTGATATATTACCGAAAAATTAATAAACAGGTTGGGTTCAACCTCTACTACCCATCACTACTACCCATCACGATGAGACAATCCCGACCCAACCCGTTGCGGCCCTAAGTAGACTATGTCCCTTGATTAAGGCTCTTCAAACGGACCATTCTAACCCAGGTCGTTGACCGAATGATTGAAACTATTAGTTTCAAAACTTCAACCTTTATTACCAGCTCAGGTATGGGCGGCCCATGGAAGGCCCAACCTTGTAGGTGCCCATTACCCATATTCCATTACTCCTAGCTCAAGTCAAGGACCTGGGTCAAAACCGAACACGAGTCTTGCCTTGCTAACGTGCGCAAGACACCACACCGCTCGCGTGATCCACACCATCGGCAAGTGCTACACGTGTCGCTCCCGCGACGGTTCGATCCCTTCCCCACGCTCCCATCCGTGCCAAAATAAACTCAAGCACGAGGCCCGCACACGAGCGAAACCCTAGCATCCCCTCCTAACCCTTTCGAAACCCCATCCGACGCACCGCCGGAAAGCTGCCGGAATTCGCCAAATTCAGCTCGGAAACTCGAATTACAACCGTCCGATCTCGACGGAAGATCACTAACTGGTTGGAACCTCACCTGATCCGGCCCTTGCGCCTCGCCGGAAGAATTCACTACGTCTCGCCATAAAAAGAGACACTCGAGGAAGAAGAAGAAGGATCTTTGGCTTGAGAAATCAAAAGGAGAAAAGTGAGGAGATTTGGAACCTAGATTGATCTAGATCGTAGATCTGGTTCGAGGAAAAAGGCAATACACAAGATCTGATCGGCTCGAATCCGAGCAAGAAGGCACCAAGATCCAAGATCTAATCGGTCTTCTCCCTCGCAGAGCTTTGAAGACAATTCCACGTTCTTCAAGATCAGTATCTGAATTCCGCTTCCAATGTCGGATCTTTCATAACATCAAACTGCAGAAAGATGTTACAGTACCTAGAAACCATTCCTCACTCCAGTATTTGATTTCTCAAGGAAAAGAGATTGCAAATCTCCGATGCCATTTCCCACTCCAGTATCCGATTTTCTCCCCTGAAAAGCTAAGATCTTGGAGTGTAGGATTAGCGTTTTAGAGATGGAGAGATTGGTGGGAACGAGCGAGGAAGAGGACGAAGAGGAGATGGAAATGGAGGTGAAAGGGGAGGACGAAGGAGGAGGAAATCAAGGGTTTTACAGTCAAGAACAGGAGGAGAAGATCGGGGCGAGGAGGAGCAGACCAAAGGAGGAGAAGGAGAGGACGAAGCTGAGGGAGAGGCATCGACGGGCGATCACGGCCAGGATCTTGGCCGGGCTTCGAAAGCACGGAAATTACAATCTGCGAGTGAGAGCAGACATCAACGACGTGATTGCAGCGCTCGCTCGGGAGGCCGGATGGGTTGTTCTTCCCGACGGAACCACCATTCCTTCGCAGCAGGTTCTCTCTCTCTCTTCTTCTTCTTCTTCTTCTTCTTCAACTTCTTCATGTAGTTGTAGTTGTTGTTGTTGTTTTGAGTGGCATTTGGATGTTTTGATTGACGGAACGGGAGAGAAGATGGAGGAGATTTTAGTAGCTGAGGAAATGATGCCTTTGTTTGTACTGACGTGCTTGTTGGAGAACGAGTGCATTGATCTTTCACTGTACACGTGGCAAGACTGTAAGGTGATGAGGGGTTTGGATTTGTTTGGGTGATTTGATGGTTCACAATGACACAATCACATCCAAAATGGAGTTGGACCCGCCAACTCACCTTACAATCCAACTCAACTCAGTTGTTGAGTTTGGTTTTTCTTCTCTCTCACTCTGCTTTCAGATTCTTTTTTTTCTTAAAAATGAAACTAACCTTTCTTTCATTCTTTTGTATTAGGGTATGGTCATTTAAAAGAAAAAGATACCTACCTTGGGATTTTTTTGGTTGAGTTTTATTTTGAGGAAAAAATTCACAATTTCAAATAGAATGGTTTTTTTTTTTTTTTTAATTTTTAATTTTTTTTAATTTTTTTTTTATAACTTATGGTATCTTAAGCCCACCCGAGCCGAGAAGACTTTCCCCCGAGGCCAAGGAACACTCGATTCTAGACTGCCGAGAACTCATCTTTAAGAGCACATGCAAACCCTCCTATCTATGTGCTTAGATGTGAAAGAGAATGGTTTGGGTGGAGGGGGGCGAAGATGGGATTTTCATATAAGGAAAACGAGGGTGGACTGATGATATTTTATGTGTATTACTTTATTACTAATAATCTAAAATGTAAATTTTTTTTATAGATTTTAATAATATCTAAAGAAAATGCTAAGTTTTTAAAATATCCCAAATTTTTTTTATGATATGATTTTTTAAAACTTTGTGACCGCAATTAAAATGCAGAAATATTAGAACTCATTGCAATGAATCCAAACCGTCCAGATTAATTATTTTCTCTTTATTTTAACATTGAGAATTGCATCTCACTCAAATTAATGCAGATGTTTGTAGGATTAATCACATGTAAATTGATAATTAATTAATGAATATTCATTTATTAGTTAGTTAGTTCTGATCATATGATAGGCATAATGATGTTAATATAGGTTGGTGTCAATTGAAGAGAGGAGGGCGGTTCTCAGTGTCAAGAGATTGGACTGATCACATTGGGGCAAAGTGAGCCCATAGGCTAGACCCTTACAAAGTGTTGAGCCATTTTGGCTTGCTAAAAATCCGCATTAAGCTCAAATCCTACAGGGACCCAAAGTCCACCAAATATCAAGATTGGTCTGGATGAGGGTCATTACTCATCAGGCTTGACTGCCCTTGCAATTGTAATGATTGTCTATTTCATTATATCAGACCTATAGCCCATAGTCTAGTTTAATGGCCCAGTTCCCCTGCACACACATGCTTTTACAGTTTATAATTTACCTGATGGCAGCAGCATCACCAGTGACCTCCAGCAGAGGTTGCTCTTAACTTCCCGGGTCTTTTGAAGAGCTACTTTTTGGAGCTTTACGTTTCCTTCCCATGCATCTTTCCTGTGATTTCTATTATTAAATCTCACGGGCTCACGATCCAACGCTCTCTCTCTCTCTCAATTAAATCTGTGATCTGCAATTCTCACCCATCTGAGCCAACCCCCAACCCCCAAATGGGTCTTCTCACTGCTCCCATTTTCCAGACAGCAACGCCTGCCGTGGCCGCCCCACCACTACTGCCCTGCCAGACGCCGCCCCCGGCACTTCTGAGGGGTGGGGGAGTCTCTTCCGGCTTGAAAAGCTCAGCGGATTACCATCCCTATCGCCTGAAGGGCGTCTTCACGCCAACGCCAGTGCTGGCTTCTCAGCCTCGGACTATTGCAATGGTTGGAGATGGAGGAGAGCTGGCTGAGAATTCCCCTCTTATGGGTAGTATCAGTATGGATGCTGTCAATGATAATCAGGTAATTGGAACTGGGACACTCCTCCATATCAATTGCATAGTTTAATTTGAAAAATGATTTGTGTACCCATTTTTGAAATCTGCATTGTGGGGCCCGCTTCACATCAAATTGGACCAGTGGATGAATAATATTGCCCGATTTAAGTGATAAGGGTGGTAGTATTCACTGTTGGATTGAGGGCATCCTGTTCACTTCCCCCATATAACTTTGTAATTGAATAAAAATGAGTTCAATCCAATTGGTTTAAGCATTCTTATCATGATGAGAAGTGGGCCACCTTAATCAGCACATACAGTTCTGTACCTGCTACTGTCATTAACTCAAACATCAGTGTTTCCATGTGTCTAAATGTTCGAATCTAGGTGACGCATCAGCTGGGGCCCACCATGTAGCCCCATCATGTGGTGAGCCAGATATATGCAGGTTGAATGATCCTATCCAATGGTGATGTGGGGCTCACCTGATAGCCCCATATACATGTAAACAATGGATGGTCCTAGTTGATGGTGTAGGACACACCTGATGAGGCCTGCTCATATTTTGACCCAGGTGATCTACATGGCAAGTGTTACTTTTTTGCATAGTCGAATTTGGATCATGTGTGTCGCATCCGATTCTGGTTGTCTTGAAGGCATATTAGGAGTGTGATATATGTAACTGCATGTGAATGCTTACATCAATTGTCCTCTTTATGTTCTAACCTTCATTTGCTGCTCGAGATCTTACATTCATATGGTAATTTCTATTGCTGAATGATGGGTTCAGTTTGAAGCATACGTTCACAATATGATCATTCCTTAGGATTCTTGTTGAATTTTATTGAGTGATGTGTCTTTTCTTTAGTTGTGGCTATTGATGGTGAAAAGTTAGAGGGTTCTGGATAAGAGCACTGATGAGAAGTCTCTTTGATAATATTGTTGATTTCCTTTTTACACCATACAACTTTGGCAGGAGGATGTAGTCTGCCTATTGGACTCTACAATGATAGCCTACTGTTGAAGAACACCTCATTCAGATTAACCCATTTATCATGTTTACTCTCTTTATGTCAACTGCTGACACTTCTGTTGTCAGTTATCTTACTGAAGCATGTTTTGAAATTTCATAGAGCACTCAGTTGACCTGGTGTCAGTTAATACTGGTACAAGTCTGGGACAGAGATCCTGAAAAAGCTCTGGTGTTGTTAAGTTGGAACCAACCTGATCAAGTGAGACCTGCATACACAGACTATTATGGACAGAGTCACAAAAGTTATTCAACCAAAAACACTTGCAGGGAGTCTCTTTTTTTTTTTTTTTTCATTGAGTTTGTACTTCAAAGTGGAAGGAAAATGATTGTACCTAAAATGAATTCCTGTACTCTTCAGTATGAATAATGAGCCTGCAGGCTTATGCTGGTGCACAGCAGAATTTTTTTATTTTTTTTTTCCAGTAACGACAAGCGTACATTAAGGGAGGACAAAAAGATGAAACCAGCTACACCCTAAAACATTAAATGAGGGCACAGTATGAATAATGAGCCTATACTCATCAATATGAATAATGAGCCTACAGGCTTATGGTGGTGCACAGTAGAGATTGATGATCAATGCTACTTGAGAGTTATTAGTATGACAATGGAGCCTGAGTTTTTTTCTTTTATAATATTAGATATTCTGTTATCCATTTGGTTTTCCTAATTATCCAATAAGGAGTGGAGAGTATGATAATGATAATGATAATGATAATGAAGATAGGCTTGAACCAACGTGAAACTCAATGTGGTATTGAAGCATCGGTTGCCTCCAGGGCCCCAACCCCCACACATCAGCTAACATTATGGTTTATAATTTCTTGTTTTACTGCTACTATGAGCGTTAAGTTTTTTAATTTCTTATTTTAATGTTACTATGAGCATTAAGTTATTAGTAGTATTTTTTTGGTAACCAAGTTATTAGTAGTTATTATACATTAGTATCCAGCTTTTGGCGTTTCCCATTTTTATGGTTGTATTTTGTCTTTTTGGATCCTCAATCCAATTACACCAAAACTTTATGTTTGTCCATGCCAAATGACTTAGCCCATGTTTGGCATCTCTATTTCATGCCTCTATTTCTCTATATGTCTAAATCGGACAGAGGTTTGAACAATTAGAGCGTTTGGCACAAGATTTTAGACTCTTTCCGCTTTAGACATTTAGAGCCAAATCCTCTAAAATCCAAATGCTCCAAAAGTAGGCAGATGAGAAATAGAGCTTTTGGGTCTTAAAATATAGAGGCGATGTATTTAAAATAAATTCGTACGTTACCGAAAGCGTTTTTTTTTATTCTAGCCTCTTTTTTTTATGGCTCTTTTTTTAATGGATCTATTTTTGATGGATCTATCAAAAAAAGAGTAGAGATACCAAACAAGCCCTTACTATGATGGCAACTGCCAAAAAGGAGAGATTTTCACAATACAACCCTTTCACAAATCCTATGCAGGGTTTAGATATGGGTCCCATAAGATGCATGTGCATCAGTTCAGCCGACGTGCACGTTTCTTTCTTGGACTACCTGTATGGCTGTATCAGTTGTGCTTTTAAGCCAGATTCAGTATTTCGCTTATACCCAGATGACTCTCAGGTCTCAAGTTACTTTATTCTCTGTTCATCTAGGTAATGAATACAAATCCAAAGATGCAAGAGCGGGATTTTGCAGGCACGCCTTATGTTCCAGTATATGTGATGCTACCTGTGAGTTATACTATTTTGTTTGAGGTCTCAAAAAAAAAAAAAATACTGTTTTGTTATTGAAGAAAATGCTTTATTTCTTATACCTGTTGGTTCCTTTCAATTTGTTGATATTCCTTCATTTTTCTATCATGAATGGAATGGCAGCTGGGTGTTATTAATACTAAATGTGAGCTGGTTGATCCTGATGGCCTACAACAACAACTAAGAATTTTGAAATCAGTTAATGTTGATGGTGTCATGATTGATTGCTGGTGGGGAATAGTAGAGGCACATAGCCCTCAGGAGTACAATTGGAGTGGTTATAAGCAGCTCTTCCAAATTGTGCGAGAACTCAAGCTAAAGTTGCAGGTGAGACGTGCTATGTATATTCAGTATTCTTATCTGCAATATATGTTGGAAATTTATGATTAGATTCTATAACCTGTTTAACCAACTTCTAGCTATCATTGATTTATATTGGCGTATCTTGTTTAAACTACTTATTACATTGGTAAATTCCGCCAGAGAAATGGTTATTCTGTGAGAATTGGGTAAGGGTGGTGGAGAACAAGAAAGAATATATTTTCATATGATCAGCTTCTTTGATATTAATATCCATCTTCGGGATTTCCTTCATCATATAGCTCATTCATTACTATTTATATTAAAGACTCATTAATAGTTACGATCTCCACTATGAAGAATAAACCATTTCTCAGTATCCCTCATGTTCTTGCTTTTGAAGATCCATTATTGGTAACAAACTGACATCAAGATTTCTACAGTAGCGAATAGCGATCACTACATGGCAAGTGGCTACCTCTATTCTAACCATGGTTTCCAGACCAGAAAAAAATGCAGAAAATGGATTCCAAAATTAGAAACATGGGCAAAATTTAGTGGCAAGTATGGTTCTATGACATCGTCTGAAAACCTGACTTGCCTTTGCATCCAATTGAATTGTTCAAAAATGGGCATCTTGACTCTTGATAGGTTAGATTAAACACTAGTGAGAGGGTTAAGAGGTAAGAGTTTGTGAGAGACTTGAGATGACAACTCAATGACATCTATACGTTTTTGGTAAAACATGCATGGTTTAAAATATCGGCTGAGTAGGGTCGGCCTGACTCTATATCGGCGAAACAGAACTCGGGCGAGTCCACGAGTCCCAAGCCGACTCAACTTGAAACCTTAGAAAAAAAAAAATAGAGAAAATGAAGAGAGAGAGGGAAGGTGGGTGTGGGGGGGGGGGGGGGGGGGGGGGTGGGAGGATGGCTGTTTTTTTAAAGTACCTTAAATAGAGGGAGGGGGAGCGAGAAAGTAGTATAAAAAAAGAGGAAAGGGTTTTGGGCATTGTGCACTTTGCAGGAAAAAGCTGCTGGTTGCTGCTGTGTGCTGGAGCTGCTGCTGGCTGTTGGTGGTAGGTACTAGTTGATAGGCCTCCTCCTCCTCCTTTCTTCTCTTTCTTCTTCTTCTTCTTCGCCTTTTATTTATTTATTTATTTTTAATGTTTTGAGCACTGAAATGAGGGCCGGTCCGACTCGCTCGAGTCCCACCCGACTTGCTTGAGTTGGCCAAGTCAACTTGGACTCGGCCTTGGGCGAGTTGGGTCCCGATTCTGGGTTTTTAAACCATGCATGATATTACTCTTGTCAAATAATGGCAACAGAAAAAGAATAAAATTGCTGAGATATTTTCCTAAATTCTTGCGATTCTTTTTCCATTTAGATTCAACATTTAAATAAAGAGGATTTTACCGGAAAAATCCCCTAAGACTCGTTATAAGCCAAAAACGCCCTCAATGTCTTATAAAGACTAGTGTGGTCTCAAGGGCTCTGTTTTTTTTTTTTTTTTTTTCTCTGAGTGGGGATATCCTTGCTTCTTTTACTTTAAAAAGTCTCAAAACCCTTTTTCCCCTTTTCATTCTTCTCCCATCTTCTTCTCTCTTCCACAACGTTGAAGCTTAGATCCTTCAAAGAAAAAGAGCACCAAAAGACCCGATCAGAAGGAGAATGCGACCGTCGGCATTCTCTCCATCAAAGTCGCAAATGTTAAGTAAAAAACAGTCCACCTTCATAAATCCCTAACTGATCCTGAAATCTCTCGTTTCGAAACTGAAATCCAAAAATCCGAAGGAGCAAAAATCCGAGGGCAAAGCAGTTGCACCGATGAGGAAAGACGGAGGAGGAGCCGCTGCCGCCTCCCTGTCCTAGGGCTGCTTCGAGATGAAGCCTTTCATCGCCACTTTTGTCGTCCTCACCCTCGTCATCGCCCTCTACTAGCTCCCTTCTCCCACCCCATCTGACCCTAACAAGCACATCTTCCCCACCTACGGCAATGCCGCCACCCTCTTCGTCCAGATAGGCGGCCCCTTCGCCGTCGTCGGCCTCGCCCAAATTAGTGCTGTGAAGTGGGATATCCCTGCTTGTGTTAGTGCCGTGAGCGGGGATATCCCCGCCCACTAGAGTATTGTGGGTGTTGTCTCTCAGAATTGTATCAGTTGAGTCGGGGATATTTCTGCCCAAATTAGTGTTGTGAACGTGGTTGTAGAGAGATACGTCCGGATCTCAAAAAAGGCAAATGGGAAAAGGGAGTTCGACATTCTTTATGTTGTAATGAACGATGAACGGGGATATTCCCTTTCATTTACTTAGAATGAACTGCGATATCCCCGCTCAGCGCCAAAAGCCAAAAAAAAAAAAGAAAGGAAAAAAGCGGGAGGATCAAACTGGTCTATATAAGACATTGATGGTGTTTTTTGCTTTTGACAAGTCTAAGGGGATTTTTCTTGTTAAATCCTCTTAAAAAAAAAACCTAGTAGTTTACTAGCTTTGAAGGTATTATTGTGAATGCTTTAGCTATTTATATTCAAAGTTTAACCAAAATAGCCAATTGCATTGCTTTTTATGTCTCAACAATGTGCATGTGCATTGGGATGCTATGGGCTTTTTATTATGTCCCATTGATTTCAGAACTCCTGTTGTTTTTATGTTCTTTCTTCCAAACAATTGTTTATAATCCTCATCGGTTAGCTAAGGTCATTTGGATTCTTACATTGCTATCCCTTATCTCTAACCCTTGCATCAATTGTCTGATAAGCGGTTTCTTTCCCTTTTCAACTCTCTCAAATTCCATGTCTCTTTTCACATTTTTAAAATCAAAATTCCACAACACTATCTCCCATTCAAGGAAAACTAATTCCATCTTCTTGTCGGAGAATAGCCTTCTTCAAGTAACTTATTGTACTTACATGTTTGTTTTTTAACTATCTTTTGTGTTTTCCCCTTGGCTTTGCTTTCTATGGCTCTGCTCCTTTGTTTTCTATCATTTTTTGTTAACTGTTAATGTCATTTAAGATTCATCTAACCAACTTTTCTGGGTCCCATGGATCTGGCCCCGACGATGGGTATATTTTTTTTGTTTTGTTGACTACCTATTTTTTCTTACTTCTTTTCCCCACTATGGCTTGCTTTCTAAGTTTTTGCTCCTTTGATTCTCAGTTGGTTTTGTGAGCTATAATTGATGCAAATGTTAATATGTGATTGCCTGGAAGAATCCATGAGGGGCCCAAAATCCAAATTCCAAACCATGTAACCCGCATGTATTTGCACAAACCCCAAAGGTCTTTTCGGATTTGCATAACTCTGTCTTTATCAGGTCAAAAGTGTGTTTCCAGTATAAGTTTATTTTTTACAAGACAAAGGGTCTTAGATTAGAAGCCCTTTTTATTTGTTAGTATTGACTTTTACCAAGATTAGCAAGGTTTTTTTTTATCCAAGAGGAGATGTCTTTTGTTGTTTTTGAGATATTTGTACAGGGAAGTGGTCAAATGCTTTTGAAGTAGGAAATTTATGTGTGTTGTGGCAAAAGCCTACAAGCTGTATTTATTTATACGCTGTGCATCTTTACAAAATCAATGAAATTCAGTTTATTTCAGTGTGAAGTACTTACCTCTTTGCAATGTAATGATTCCTTCTTGGTTTGATGGTGGTGATGCCTTCAGATGGTCCATAAGTGAAAACTCTTACCAGCATAGGAAGCCTGACGTGACGATTCAGTCCATTTGGAGGGCCGATCCTGCATTATCCCATTGCACAAATATGTAGCTTCTCTCTCTGGATCCACAAATCTGCCACTTGGAGTCTCTAGGTCCATGATTTTATGTAAGAGCATACTACATGTTTGTGTAAAGTGGCTGTCTATTGTTTATGACTGAGATAATCTTCAAGTTGAATATGAAGATGGCTGGTACCATCTGATCAGCGGACAATGGACATGTTAAATGGATGGTCCTGGTTATTTCTTCCAAACTTGTGATGAGAAATATCTTCCACTCAGGGCCTTAAATTTGGACACGCAGATTTGTGCTGTCGTGTCACATTTTTTGGCACTGCTTCATCGAATGCTTCAAGGCCACTTTGCAGACAAATCCAAACCATTCAGATCATTGTGTTCACTATAAATGAGAGATTCCTATCCAATTAGAATAAAAATGTATATGATTTTAGCTTGGCTTCTGTTTTTAGGACTTCGACCATCTACCATTTCTGATTTCACCTTATAATCAAATATCTCCACTTTGGTAAATTAAGGATTCAGTGTCATTTCTAACTATGCCAAATCCCAAGTGCCCAAGTGTTTGGAGCATTTTATTACGTTTATGTATTGCTCTCCCTGGATTGTTTAAAGGGTGGGCTTCAGGGGGCATGGCCGCATGCCCCATACCACCAAGAGGCATATGTTGGACAATTCCCCCCACCCTTTGAATATGTACCTCGTAGATTTTTTTCCCATCGTTTTTAATTCTGAGAGTGTCCAGTCAGGTTATACAGTGTCATCATCACACTGGTAATATTACACATCATAGCTAACTACAAATCTTTAAATAGCATATTGTTGTGACTTGACTTGAAAAGATAACTTGAATTTCAACAATCACGGCAACTTGGCCAAGTCATGAGTCAATTAGAAGATCAATCATAATAATGAATGCATCATTATCAATTGGCAGCAATGTTTTTATTATTTGATTTGGATGCCTGGGTTGGCAGAGATGTTTTTATTATTTATTTTTTTGGAAGTCTGGGTTGGTTGGTTGCGCACAATTTGCATATGAATAACCAGTTTGCCCACTCTTTGGATGATTCTTCTCATAACTTTGTGCAGAAAATTTTAAAGATCTGACTATTGGATTCTGGAATTTGCAATTGCAACAGGTGGTTATGTCATTTCATGCTTGCGGAGGCAATGTTAATGATGATGTATGCATTCCCCTCCCTCATTGGGTGACAGAAATTGGTCGAAGCAATCCAGACATATATTTTACAGATAGGGAAGGGAGACGGAACCCTGAATGTCTTACATGGGGAATTGATAAGGAACGGGTATTAAGGGGTCGAACTGCAGTTGAGGTACTGGAGTACGCCATCTCCATCTATTCTTGTTCTTGTTCTACATTTCTTATTACCATATCCATTTACTATTGCACTTGTCCTTTTTTTACCCATTTCTTAACAGTGTCATGGAATGAAATACTTTGTTAACTTTTCAAATTTTTCTCTTGCTCTTCTCTTACAATCATTACCAAATTATCAGTGTTCTTTTCTTTTGTGATTCAGAGCATTGCATCCTGAAACTAAATTTATTGGGTGATGAATATGGTTGGTAATTACTCTGGATCATTATTCCTGAAGCCTTTACCACTGTATCCCATTAATGTCATTTGATTGCATTCATTTGCATATTTAAATGTTGCACATGCATAACATTTATACATCGTCACATTTGTTTGTGCTCATTTATGCATCACATGTGTAAATGAGGGGTGAAAAGATGTTAAAGAGGCGCTAGTACAAGGGACATTTGGGACAGGTTGCAGTATCAAATCTCTTCACCGCCGTTTATTTTTGGCGAGTCTTGTGGGCCTTTAACTTTTTTTAATCTGAGCTGTTCAATTTTTTTGTTGACCCATTAAGCTCCAAAATGTTTAGTTTCATGTCTTAAACATTCATAGATTTTGACACGTATGAGCTTTTTACATAGATAATCTAAACCATTCAACATTTACTCATGTCAAAATGGTGCTTCCAAACAAATATGGTATTGTGTTTCACATGTGTAAATTTTACATATTTAAATCCCATTTTCATATTTCATGCATATAAGACAAACAACCCCTAAGGGTAACTCCTAATTGATTAGGAGGGTTAATTAGTGGGATCCCTTGCCATTTCTTTTGGTCTTCTATGTCAAGAACATTAATGTCCAAAATTCTAAAACATTTGGTTGAAGTTAGAAAAATGAAACACCCATCAAATATAAGTTGACAATTATGCTTCTCTGAACTTCATATATTTCCAAATGAAATATGCATGTAACAATTATTACTTAAGCAGTGCAACTGCAAGCATTTATTATAAGTAGGACAAAGATAAGAATCCAATCCATGATATTTTTCTATAATTTGAAGGCTTACTTTGACTAAATAAGGTGTCAAAGTACTAAAAATAATAAGAATTCATTATGATTTTTCCTTGATTATTCTTTTTTTTTTTTTTTTTAATGATTTCCATGTAGGTTTACTTTGACTATATGAGGAGTTTTCGGGTAGAGTTTGATGAGTTTTTTGAGGATGGTATTATTTCTGAGATTGAAGTCGGATTAGGTCCCTGTGGAGAGCTAAGATATCCATCCTATCCTGTGAAGCATGGTTGGAGATATCCGGGAATAGGGGAATTCCAGGTACTTTTGAGTTGTTTTGTATCTGACACAACTAGTCGTTGCATTGTTCACATGATGGCTCAACTCTTCCTAATTTTTAGCTTATACACTATTATACTAGTATCTTCAGCGCCAATCAAACAATTATCTTTTCTTGAATTATTCTGACTGTGTTTTACATCTATGAAACATTTTTCTTTTTTTCAGTGTTATGATAAGTACTTGATGAAGAGTTTGACAAAGGCAGCTGAAGCAAGAGGGCACTCTTCTTGGGCTAGAGGACCAGATAATGCTGGCACTTACTATTCCCAGCCGCATGAAACTGGATTCTTCTGTGATGGAGGTGATTATGACAGCTACTATGGCCGATTCTTCCTTAATTGGTATTCTCATGTATTGGTTGATCATGGTAACCGTGTACTATCTCTGTCCAAGTTGGCTTTTGAAGACACTTGCATTGCTGCAAAGGTATCTGCACATTTTATGGAAGTGTTTGCTGACATTTATTGCTTACTAAGTAGATTTTATCCAACCAAAGTGATTCTCTTAGTTACTCCTATTATGAACTAATGATTCATTCATTATAGTTTCTTACAAGAGATCAGTCATGAAACCCTATTATGAACTAATGATTCATTCATTATAGTTTCTTACAAGATATCAGTCATGAAAATTAGGTTAAACATACAATCTATTTTTCTTTTTTCTTTTTCAAGATGAGAGCTGAACTGTAAAACCTAGATGGGTATTTGTGGTAGTGGCAGATATGGACAGAGCTTTTGGCTAGGGAAATGTATAGGGCATGACACCTTGAAATCTCTATTCAAATATTTTGGGGTTCTAATTTTGAAATGTGGAAGCATAAAGCATCAATTTTCCAAACGCATCATATCATCATCTTATCCTCATCCCATAGATCATAGATTGACTTAATGTGCTCTGCTCAAGAGACAACCTAAGATAAGGAATATATATGTGTTTGCGTGTTAGTGTGTGCCTGTGTTGTGTTTATTACCAATGTCGTACAAGGTTGTTCTCTCTTTGACTATTTGTATGTGAATGAATGAAAAAAGGAAAAAAGGTATACGAGCTATTCATAATTGTTAATAACCAGAAGCACTAAAAGCTCGAGCTGTTACGAAATGGCAGAATAATGTATATCAAAGGGTCTTGACGGCCTCCTTCACATGTGGGGCTCCACATGACAAATGACCTTAAGTGGACAGAAACATGCCCCCAAGGATTTGCACGACCCTGGCTCTGATACCATGTTAATGACCAGAAACACCAAAAGCTCGAGCTATTATTGAATGACAGAACAATGTATATATCAAGGGGTCCTGACAATAATCACCATCATTGTGACCCAATCCCAATTAGTTAAAGTTGCACTTGCAAGTTCTGCCTTTCCACTTGATTCTATTGGAGGCCAGATTCTCTTTAGTTCCACAATTTAACACATATTTTGCCACAGTAGTAGAGGGGAGGCTAAGTGCTACTTGCATATAAAAAGTGGATTGAAAATTCGGTTCTCTGTACTTTTTATGGTTGTTTGCCTGTCTGATGCTAAACCTCCTTTTTCCTGGCTTAGAATCTGCACATGTGGCGACAAGATATATATAAGAGGAATTAACTATAGTGGGACATTTGAATGGGGCAACTAGGCAAGACATGGTAGATGGACTATGCTCTCATGATGTTTGCTTGGAGAAAGGGACCTTGCAGAAGGAAGCATTGAAGGAGTGGCTATTCCTTAAGTAGCTAGATTAATGGATTAACTTTTTTGAGAGTGACCATCAAAAAAGGGCTGGGGGACAATTCATGTGTCACCGATACAGGACATATATATATATATATATATATATGTATATATATTGAAAAATGCATTGCTACAACAATCTTGTTCATTAGTGCATTAGAGATGCAGAATGGGTTCATGTACAGAAAGGCACTAAAAATTCAATCGACAGTAACACTGCTAGTTCATGTACACAAAGCACTAGAAATTCTATCAACAGTAACTACTGCTATTACTGATAAAAAAGAGAAAAAGAAAAAGTAATTAATGCTGCAAACTGACAGTGGAAGAACCCAAAAAAAAAAAAAAAAAAACAGTGCAAGAACAAAAGAGGGGTTTTTTTTTTTTCTCACGTAGAAATTTCATGGCACATAACAATGTGCCTTCTTGTCAGAAGTTTAAGTATCATAGCATATGTACTAAAGAGAATTATTGGTACTTTTTCCTCTTTAAGTTAATTTCAATTCAAGCTGTGTCATATTAATAAGGAATTCATTTATCCTGTTATTAAACTCTCTGTAGCTTGACCATACATTATACAATCAATCAGTATTGTGTTTTGATTGCTTGTTTACTTAAAATGAATACTTACCCATACTGATCCTGTACTGCACTTCTCTATTGATCAAATCATTAAACAGGTTTCTGGCATTCACTGGTGGTACAAGACAGCTAGCCATGCTGCTGAACTGGCTGCTGGATTTTATAATCCTTGCAACCGCGATGGCTATGCATCTATAGCAGCAATGTTGAAGAAGCACGAGGCTGCTCTAAACTTCACATGTGTTGAGTTACGCACTTTGGACCAGCACGAGGGCTTCCCAGAGGCATTGGCAGATCCAGAGGGGTTGGTTTGGCAGGTAATTTTATCAAAATAGTGGCTTCATTTAGCTTCCTGGTGATAATTCTAGATAATATGAAAGCAATACCGTAAACAGGACTTTCAACCAATTATAGCAGTCACAACAAGTTGACCCTTTATCCTTTGCCCTAATGATGAATGGCCTCAAATAGAGAACCCTGTGGTAAAGGGTTCAAAGTTTGTGCTTATTTGTCATATGACTAAATCAGTAATAAATCAGGGTAATAAATAAATACCCAATAGCGGACTTGGCTGTCAAATTAATGAGAATTATAAGTGCTTGAGCATGTGTGGTGGGCTGAAATATTGAGGTGTATACTGTAAACCATAAGGGGGTGGTGAGTCTCTTAATTGCTAGGACGTCTAGGTCACTAGCTGTATAGCTAATTGCATGTGGCTGTTGTATATTGCAATGACAAAACTTAACCTCTAATGTGTTCAAATGATATCACCAACCAGCTGGTCTCATGCGGTATTAGTAAAAATTACTAGTTATGATACCCAGACACGGCATGAACATGGCAGGGTCATGCCATAGACACGGAAGGGACACGGATTTAACATATAAGAAGTGGGTATCGGATACTAAACGCCATGTTACATTTCCCATTTTGAACTATCCATGCATCAAAGAGTACTAGATAACTGTAAAGAAAGAATTTTCTGGTATGAGTGTATTTGATATCTTGGGGAATTAGAAAGCTTTGTCGGGACAATAAGAAGTCCAAGAATGATAAAATAGAACCCTCCTCTTTTAGGAGAGATGAAGTTCAACATTGATGAAGTAGCTCAAGGATTGGGTTAGTAAGAAGGAATAAGAGCCCTGAGCATGGTCAGAAGGTGCTCATTGTTAAGTCAACTTACCTTTCGGTAAAAGACGAAGAAGAAGAAGAAGAAGAAGAAAAACATGGAAGTCAGGTTTCATTTCAAGAGACATGGGATCTTTGCTTGGCAATGTCGATGACTCTTTTGCATGTCTATGGAGACTCATGTCCGAACAGGAATTATCTTGAACCAGTCACCAACTTTGTGAATGGGTCAAGTTGATTTGATCGGGATCAACCCACTGGGTCGCAAAACTATGAGTCATCCCCATGAACAAGATACGGTTTTTCCCTCATGAAGTGGAGTGAGTATTGACTGTTGAGTGATCCGGCTTATTCTGCATGAATCCCATGCATAAAATCTCCAATCAAAGCAATCTAACCAAAATAAAGGAAATCTCTTTAAAACCATACATGTCCATTTAAAATGACAAACCATGCACTAGACTTAAATGAAGTGAAGCCAAGGTGAAATTTATGCATAGCTTTCGCGATTGACTTGAAGGCAATCTTCTTATGAATGTTCAAAACTGGCTATCGGTTTGTGGGAACAGTAACTGCTCTTTTGTTTTCCTATCTGCATCTTGGAAGAACTATAGCTTTTGTAGTGTTTGGTTACTTTATGAAATTGTGTTTAGCTGAAACTTATTGGGGAGGCAAAGACTGCAAAGTAAGTGTATGATGTCATTAGGAAACAACATGAATATTTATTTGATATTTCTGTCTATTTTCAGGTGTTGAATGCTGCATGGGATGTTAGTATACCTGTGGCCAGTGAGAATGCTCTTCCATGTCATGATAGAGATGGCTATAACAAGATACTGGAGAATGCCAAGCCTATGAACGATCCAGATGGAAGGCACTTGTCTGCATTCACCTACCTCCGTCTTAGCCCAACTCTTCTGGAGAGACACAACTTCTCAGAGTTTGAACGCTTTGTCAAGAGAATGCATGGTAAACAACTCGACATGCTATGTTCTTTGGTTATTTATTTCAGGGACTCTTTTGGAAAATTTGTTACTTCTTATTGGTTTTCAAATGCTGATGAAAGAGCTCCCTGGATATAACAAATATTAAATCAAGAAAAGATTTTAAGTCACCAAATAGAGTTCGAGTTATAATATATTTTCGATATTACTACTGATTTACGGGACTTGTCTACTCACTGTTCTTCTTTCTAGGGATTTACAGATTTGTATTAAATATATTTCAGTTTGAGACCTTTCTGTAACCATCTGCAGGGGAAGCTGTTCTTGATCTTCAAGTGTAGATGAAGACGACAGAAGGGAGGAGGGATGAAGACGACAGAAGGGAGGAGGAGGGTTTGGCCGGGGAGACCTGTGTTCCTATGAATGATATACTTACAGTAAATTGATTGTAAAGACAGGCATACATACATCTCCCCCTCTTTGTAAAAAAGAAATTCCCACAATGAATGGCATTCATAACCCGACCAGCTCAGTTTCTCTTTGTTCTTTGACCAAAGAAAAACAAGTATTTTGGTCAATTGGACTAATGCATTTGAACTCTACCAATTCATATAAGGGTACTACATAAATAAATAATAACTTAAGTGCAGTTATGAGTTTTTGCTCAAATCTGGTCGATTACAAAAAGCCACCTGCTCATTCTCAAATTGACTGACGAACTTCAATGTTTTAGATTGATATCAATGCCCACAATAGCAAATCTGTTTTTGAATTGTACAGACTAACTTGTGAAGGAGTCTGCAAGCATTGTCTCCTTACCTCAAAAATACAATATGTTTACTGCATTTTCTCTACAATATTTCTTTTAAGTTGCTTTTAGAATTCTGGTTGAACATCATGTGACGTTTATATATAAATGTACCAATATAATGACCCTCGTAGCTATTCTTGAAATATGCCCCTGCAAAGAGTATTTGGGTTCTCATATAAATGAACCTTCTCAAATCCCTTTTTTTTTTTTTTTCAATCCATGAACCCAAGCCTAGACGCAAATCTGAAGAGGGTCAAATAATGGATCAATGTATCTTATACTAAAGCTAGGAAAATTGGATTTTCATGAGAATGCGTGCACTTTGTTCTGAAATAAAATAATGTAAAAAGAATTTTTTAGGAAAGCTTTTGCATCAAATGAGGGGAAAAAACAAGCAAACAAGATCAAAGGTTTTCTCCATGGTGTAAAAGATTCATCGATCTTGCACATACATGTCCTAGATATATGAACTATGTAGTATATTATCACCATGCCTGACTCAAGGGAACTGCCAGTATGTGCTGGCTGAGAATCATCATCTTTCATCTCTATTCCTATGCCTATTTGTATACTTGTATATAACGAACGGTTGGTGTGTCCACATGGGAAATCAAGATTTCATCCACCCTTTTTCCTTATTCACATCCTCATTGCCCATCATGTCCATATTAAATCCAATATGGAGGGATTTCTTCCCACACAACACCACCACATTGTAAAGAGCTTCGAACATGTGAAAAGACTATTGCAAAGTATTTATGCTCTTCTACTAACCCATTTTAAGTGTTGGTATGAATAGTCAACAAAGGAAATTTTCAGAAGTATTTAAAACTCACGTGCTAAATGTAGAGCTTTAGAGGTCTTTTGTCTTTTACATATGTGATCGGAAAATAAGATTTAGTAGGAAAGTACTATATGCGCAAATACTGCATGTAGAACATTTTAATTTCTTTTTTTTACTTTTTTTTATAAAATTTTCAAAATCCATGTAAAATTAAAATATAAAACTAGACATCGTGTTATTTTCTCAACTACATTCTACAACGGCATTTATCTACGATATTCAATAGCTATTTTAATTTCACATCTTACATATTTATAAATTCTAAAATATATATAAAAAATTACTTATGCAAGCCCTACCTTTCAGCACTTACTCAATTCGAAAATGATGCCCCTAAAAACATAAACATGGTACTGTGTTTCAAAAGTATAAATTTCAGATATGCAAAATTTTCATATGTAAATCTCACTTTCCATACATGTAATCAGTTTCAAACTCAGGGACTACTGTTTTGGAAACCAATTTCCCATTTCAAAGAGCATATCGGTTTCTGACAACAACATGACCGAGTGAGACCGACCGTGGAAATTCCAGATTTATGCTCTCGCAGTGCACGTCACCGTTTGAGAATTTTTGCTCTGGAGAATCCACTTCTCTCCGTCCTTAAACCCCCTCAAAACCCTAATCTTCTTCTTCTTCTTCTTCTCCTCCTCTCACATTTATTTCAAGCAATGGATCCAACCCTTCTGCAACAAAAATTCCTCCCAATGGAAAGATTCAATCTTCAAAGGTTTTTACTCTCTCTCTCTCCATTGCACAAGATCTATTTTTATTTCAGTTTGATTTGATCTGGAGTTTTGTATGTAGGGTTAGTAATTGAATTGCCATGAGCTGTTGTTTCTCCTCCTTCCACTCATTGAATCTCATTGCAACTCTGGCTGCAGTTATTGAATCTGAGAAATGTGGGTGCAGATTTTTTTTTTCATTTCTGTTAAGGACGGTTTGTTTTTGTTTTTTTTATTTGCCTCATTGAATCTTTCTGAAGTTTATTAATTTGAGATTGGGTGTTGCGGATGATGTTGTTTTGATTGAAAGATTGAAAGATTTTATGGGCATTATTGCTTAGAGAGTTTAGTGGATTCTATAAAAGTGACCTTTGGAGAGATGTGGATGGGGTGCTAATGCTCTGATGATAGTATTTGTTGACTCTTTTGTATTATTTGGACTTGGGTCTTTGTGCTTTTTAATTAACTTTAAGTAATCCCATAGCATCATTAAAAAAAAAAACAAAGCAGTCAAAGAATTTATTGAAATTTGTTTTCTTCTACTATAATTTGCATCTTCTGTTGTACTTGTTTGGATGCTAGAATTCCTACATTGAGTATGAAAGATCACCGCCCTTTGTGCCATACACGTTGGGCGTGCATTTCCAAATCAAAGGATGCCTGGTAAATTACAAATTAGAAATGAAGAAGCAGGCTAGGTAGGAATTTCAAGAATTTTTTTGCATTTCCACATCGTTCTAGATAGCTGGGAGATTGATACTCTCTCATTTCAAGATCTTTCTCTACGACTTCCTCTTGGTTGAGAGATTGAATTTTCTCCTATTTGTTTCAGTTTCTGGTGAAAGGCTGTGAGAGAGTGAATTTTCTCAAGTGGGGAGTGAGTCCTACTTGGTTGAGTTATTCTCCTAACCAGTATTTTCTTCTCCTATTATAATGACAAGCTGTACTTGGAGTCTTTCCCTTCGTGAAATAGAAAGAATTTTAGTTTGATTTCACCATTGCTGTCTTGCATCATTTCTCACTTTCCACCAAATAAACTGCTTTTTGAATTGATTGCTTGCATTTTTTTTTTCTCTTGAGATCACCATTCATGAATACTGCACATCTGCATCCATTTTTTTTTTGTGATTATGTTAATGGGCCCCACTGAATCATGTGGGTTGCAACATCCAACAGCCTTTAAATAATTTATGCTGTAAGGGAAATGGTGGAGGTCCAACAAACTGAATTCTGTGCTTTTGTTCTGTTTGGGTTCTTGATTATTGGCTATATATGATTTGATTTTGAGTCTAATCTCAAATTTGTTTCATTGAAGCAGCTTTATAGAGGTACTGATGGGCTCATTGCATCGGATTTGGAAAAGAACAGATAGATAGGAAATAACTACACTGCTGCTGGTACATGATGTTATTGAAGTGTTCATTTTATTTGGTTTATTTCAATGTTTATTATTCCCTTGAAAATTGGAGTCTTTCTTTCTTTCTTTTTTTCTTTCGCTTAACTAAATGGGTTAAAAATTCTCTGTTTTATAGTTCTAGTCTTTTGATATACTTCTAAGATTGTGTATTCAATATGGCTCTAAAATGTGCTGGATATGGGCATGATAAAGGATTTATTTATTTGTCTACCAATTTAGCTTTTTGTATCCATATCCAGTGCCGATTCCATTTACAAGGTCTGGTTTAAAAAACCAATTTATTCCTTGAATATCCAGATCTGAGGCCAGAACCCTTTTTTCACAATTTGGACAACCAGGTCTGATTCTAGACTATTGCTGTGATTTTAGCCATAAGATTCACTAAATAGTAATTGTCACAATAATGACATTGGTTAAACAGGTACGGATCAAATCGGATTATTAATTGGTTCTGGATCCATTGATGTTCAACCGGCCTAATTATTAAATGGATCCTATATATGTATCCATAGTCACTTTTTTGGGTTTTTTTTCCTGGATTTTTTGTAATCAGTTAGAATTATAATTATGTTAATATAATATACTTAATAAGCTTATTGGCCCTGACAAGAGCCTGTCAATAAGGAGATGCTCACTGTTGCATCAACAAGGTTGCAGGTTGAAGTCATGTCAACAATTGCTTTTAAGTTAATTAATTTTAAGGGCAAAACATATATTTTCTTAAGTTTTTTCTCTTTCCATTTTCTTTCTTCCAATATTTGTTTGTGCTTGACTTACTTGCTTTTTTAGCTGTATTAGGAGAGGGAGGGAGGGAGGGAGGGAGCGAGAGAGAGAGAGAGAGAGAGAGAGAGAGAGAGAGAGAGAGAGAGAGAGAGAGAGAGAGAGAGAGAGAGAGAGAGAGACCCATTTCTTTAATGTGATGCAAGAGGGTGGGAGTCCCATTTCTTTCAGGTGATGCAATGTGCTTCACCAGATGAATGTGATGCAAGAGGGTGGGAGTCCCATTTCTTTTAGGTGATGCAATGTGCTTCACCAGATGGTCCTAGGTGGATGCAATGCTCTTCCACATTTTCCCACCTCCATTGCTGTTTTTGACTTCTGATTATACTTTGTCAATAATCTTTTGCTTTCCATTTTTTTTTTTTTTTTTTTATTATCTCTTTGTAATGGGTTGGTGCAATCTTTTATTCCTAACTATGAATGCAGCTGCTTTGCAGCCAAGGTTTGTTACATCTACTGATTCGAGGAAGTTTCTTGTGAAAGATTTGTGTGACATGGTTTCTCAGGGTCATCCTTCTAGGAGGGATCATCCCTCAATCAAGTGTAGGTCTGTCCCACTTGATCTATCACCCATTGAACTTGTTGATAATGGTCAGGCAGATAATGTCAACAGTAAGAAGTCAAACAACATACTGAGCACGACTGGGTTGGTGGTAGCAGCTGGCAGAATATGGAACTTTCTTAATCAGCCTTCTGATATCTTGCAGCCAAAGGAAAACCTGAAGCAGATTAGTGCATGCAAGAATAAGAGTGTCACATCTTATTCTGAAGGCAATGCCAAAGCATCAATATTGGCCGGTACAGAATACTATAGAATTGATTTGAAGTCTGATGCCTGTTTCCCACTTGCTGTTAAATCAGGCTTAAAGCATCCAAAAATTACTCAGAAAATGTTATTGTTGGAACCATGCATTGGACAAAATAACAGTTCTTCATCACGGGGAGGTGTCCAGGCAGGTAACTCCCATGAGCAGGCAGAATTCTGGAAGACAGATGGGCACACAAGTTTAGGAATTGCTCATGATTTGGGAAGGATATATGTATGCATGTGTCAAAACCCTTTTTATAATTTGAAAGATCTGCTCAATTTCACCAAGAAGGAATACAAGAAACCTGCTGAAAGAAACATTTTGGAGAATAGAACTTCAGTCGAAGATGAAACCACCTTAGATTGTAGAGAGAACCATCTTCCTAAGATACCTAGGGATAAATATCCTGTAGGCAATGAATCTAGTGCGTCAGTTGAAAATGTACAACCTTCTGTTAGCTCTCTTCATACTGCATATTCACTTGGAACTGTCATGAATTTAGAGACGGCCATTATTTCAAGGATTCCAAGTTCAAGCCTGTACACAGATTACCATCTTAAATTTTTAGCATCAACAAATTGTTCAGTTGAAAATTGCCAGCAATTATCTGAAACTTGTGGTGTTGTAGTTGAGACTTCAGAAGCGCCTTGCCTTGAGGATGCAATTGTGCTTAGAAATCAGAAAATTGATTACAAGGGAGCTCTCCTAGAGGATTACACTCCAATAAATGCTGGCTTATCAATGCACAAGAAACCTGACAATATTCTTGCCAATCAAAAGCATGCCATTGCTGGGGCGCTGGCTGGAACATTTGTTAGCCTTTGTCTACATCCGGTCGATACAATCAAAACTGTCATTCAAGCTCGGATAAAAAATGAGCAATCCATCCCTCAAATTTTTGGATCAATTGTATCTGAGAGAGGTAAGGATTAGTAGGGCTTTCTTTCTTACTTTTCTGTGTTTCTGGACAGGTCAGGCCGATGAATAAGACTCTGGAGCTAGAATAATTTGCCTGAAGGAATGCGAAAAATAATTGATTTAATCATCTGCTTTGCTCTTTAAGATGTACATTTTGGTCAAGGTTCAAAATTATTCATATGATGGACCTGTTTGGGTTGGGTAGGGCTTGATCAAGTCTCCCATCCCAGCTGTTCTTCTTCAATTTCCCCAAAACCGATCTCTCCAATTTCCCTGCTACCGCAAAACACATCCTTTCAATTCCCCTCATCCTCCTCCTTCAATCTCCCTCTTCTCCTCATCTCTCCTCTGCCCCATTCTGCTTTTACTTAACTGCTCATCTTCTTTCTACCAAAGATTGAAAAAAGAACAAAGAGAAAAAAGAAAAGAAATGGGAACCTGACTCGACCAGACCCGACTTCCACCGTGTTGGGGGCTGAGTCCCTTTTTAAAAACCCCGACGCAAATAGCGTACAAGTTAGGCATCTCTCACTAGGGCAACATATCTGGTGATTCAGTCCCATCTGATTGTCTTGCCCGAACCGATTATATCAGATAAAAATAAATAATTATCTCGGTTCATAGATCTCAATGTTCTGCTTCATATGCCTAAATCTTGTTTTGTCAGAACCTGTCTAAATAATGGATATTGCCCAACTTCCACCCAGTTGGAAGCCAAGTTCGTTTTTTAAAACCCTGACACAAATAGCATACAAGTTGGGCATCTCCCACTAGGGCAACAGATCTGGCGATTCAGTCCCATCTGGTTGTCTGGCCTGAACCAGTTATATAAGGCGATTCAGTCCCATCTGGTCATCTGGCCTTAACCAGTTATATCAAATGTTCATAGATCTCAATGTTCTGCT
>QPKB01000009.1:4599294-4670318 GCA_003546025.1 Camphora micrantha | reverse complement strand
ATCAAATCGGATTATTAATTGGTTCTGGATCCATTGATGTTCAACCGGCCTAATTATTAAATGGATCCTATATATGTATCCATAGTCACTTTTTTGGGTTTTTTTTCCTGGATTTTTTGTAATCAGTTAGAATTATAATTATGTTAATATAATATACTTAATAAGCTTATTGGCCCTGACAAGAGCCTGTCAATAAGGAGATGCTCACTGTCGCATCAACAAGGTTGCAGGTTGAAGTCATGTCAACAATTGCTTTTAAGTTAATTAATTTTAAGGGCAAAACATATATTTTCTTAAGTTTTTTCTCTTTCCATTTTCTTCTTCCAATATTTGTTTGTGCTTGACTTGCTTTTTTAGCTGTATTAGGAGAGGGAGGGAGGGAGAGAGAGAGAGAGAGAGAGAGAGAGAGAGAGAGAGAGAGAGAGAGAGAGAGAGAGAGAGAGAGAGAGAGAGAGAGAGAGAGAGACCCATTTCTTTAATGTGATGCAAGAGGGTGGGAGTCCCATTTCTTTCAGGTGATGCAATGTGCTTCACCAGATGAATGTGATGCAAGAGGGTGGGAGTCCCATTTCTTTTAGGTGATGCAATGTGCTTCACCAGATGGTCCTAGGTGGATGCAATGCGCTTCCACATTTTCTCACCTCCATTGCTGTTTTTGACTTCTGATTATACTTTGTCAATAATCTTTTGCTTTCCATTTTTATTTTTATTTTTTATTATCTCTTTGTAATGGGTTGGTGCAATCTTTTATTCCTAACTATGAATGCAGCTGCTTTGCAGCCAAGGTTTGTTACATCTACTGATTCGAGGAAGTTTCTTGTGAAAGATTTGTGTGACATGGTTTCTCAGGGTCATCCTTCTAGGAGGGATCATCCCTCAATCAAGTGTAGGTCTGTCCCACTTGATCTATCACCCATTGAACTTGTTGATAATGGTCAGGCAGATAATGTCAACAGTCAGAAGTCAAACAACATACTGAGCACGACTGGGTTGGTGGTAGCAGCTGGCAGAATATGGAACTTTCTTAATCAGCCTTCTGATATCTTGCAGCCAAAGGAAAACCTGAAGCAGATTAGTGCATGCAAGAATAAGAGTGTCACATCTTATTCTGAAGGCAATGCCAAAGCATCAATATTGGCCGGTACAGAATACTATAGAATCGATTTGAAGTCTGATGCCTGTTTCCCACTTGCTGTTAAATCAGGCTTAAAGCATCCAAAAATTACTCAGAAAATGTTATTGTTGGAACCATGCATTGGACAAAATAACAGTTCTTCATCACGGGGAGGTGTCCAGGCAGGTAACTCCCATGAGCAGGCAGAATTCTGGAAGACAAATGGGCACACAAGTTTAGGAATTGCTCATGATTTGGGAAGGATATATGGATGCATGTGTCAAAACCCTTTTTATAATTTGAAAGATCTGCTCAATTTCACCAAGAAGGAATACAAGAAACCTGCTGAAAGAAACATTTTGGAGAATAGAACTTCAGTCAAAGATGAAACCACCTTAGATTGTAGAGAGAACCATCTTCCTAAGATACCTAGGGATAAAGATCCTGTAGGCAATGAATCTAGTGCGTCAATTGAAAATGTACAACCTTCTGTTAGTTCTCTTCATACTGCATATTCACTTGGAACTGTCATGAATTTAGAGACGGCCATTATTTCAAGGATTCCAAGTTCAAGCCTGTACACAGATTACCATCTTAAATTTTTAGCATCAACAAATTGTTCAGTTGAAAATTGCCAGCAATTATCTGAAACTTGTGGTGTTGTAGTTGAAACTTCAGAAGAGCCTTGCCTTGAGGATGCAATTGTGCTTAGAAATCAGAAAATTGATTACAAGGGAGCTCTCCTAGAGGATGACACTCCAATAAATGCTGGCTTATCAATGCACAAGAAACCTGATAATATTCTTGCGAATCAAAAGCATGCCATTGCTGGGGCGCTGGCTGGAACATTTGTTAGCCTTTGTCTACATCCTGTCGATACAATCAAAACTGTCATTCAAGCTCGGATAAAAAATGAGCAATCCATCCCTCAAATTTTTGGATCAATTGTATCTGAGAGAGGTAAGGATTAGTAGGGCTTTCTTTCTTACTTTTCTGTGTTTCTGGACAGGTCAGGCCGATGAATAAGACTCCGGAGCTAGAATAATTTGCCTGAAGGAATGCGAAAAATAATTGATTTAATCATCTGCTTTGCTCTTTAAGATGTACATTTTGGTCAAGGTTCAAAATTATTCATATGATGGACCTGTTTGGGTTGGGTAGGGCTTGATCAAGTCTCCCATCCCCTCTGTTCTTCTTCAATTTCCCCAAAACCGATCTCTCCAATTTCCCTGCTACCCCAAAACACATCCTTTCAATTCCCCTCATCCTCCTCCTTCAATCTCCCTCTTCTCCTCATCTCTCCTTTGCCCCATTCTGCTGTTACTTAACTGCTCATCTTCTTTCTACCAAAGATTGAAAAAAGAACAAAGAGAAAAAAGAAAAGAAATGGGAACCTGACTCGACCAGACCCGACTTCCACCGAGTTGGGGGCTGAGTCCCTTTTTAAAAACCCCGACGCAAATAGCGTACAAGTTAGGCATCTCTCACTAGGGCAACATATCTGGTGATTCAGTCCCATCTGATTGTCTTGCCCGAACCGATTATATCAGATAAAAATAAATAATTATCTTGGTTCATAGATCTCAATGTTCTGCTTCATATGCCTAAATCTTGTTTTGTCAGAACCTGTCTAAATAATGGATATTGCCCAACTTCCACCCAGTTGGAAGCCAAGTTCGTTTTTTAAAACCCTGACACAAATAGCATACAAGTTGGCATCTCCCACTAGGGCAACAGATCTGGCGATTCAGTCCCATCTGGTTGTCTGGCCTGAACCAGTTATATCAGGCGATTCAGTCCCATCTGGTCGTCTGGCCTTAACCAGTTATATCAGATAAAAATACATAAATATCTTGGTTCATAGATCTCAATGTTCTGCTTCATATGCCTAAATCTTGTTTTGTCTGGGCTCTGTCTAAATAATGGACCTTGTTTACAGGTGTAACAGGACTCTATCGTGGAATTTCAAGCAATATTGCCTCTTCAGCTCCAATTTCGGCTGTGTACACCTTCACATATGAATCAGTTAAAGGGGCCCTTCTGCCACTCTTGCCAAAGGTGATTTTGTATGTTCAATTATTCAATCCTCTTTACTGTGATAGCAAGCATGTAATCTTATTCTTTAAGGACTTCTCATCTGATTTCACATGCAGGAATACCATTCTTTCGCACATTGCACAGCAGGCGGCTGTGCTAGTATTGCTACTTCATTTATTTTTACTCCTAGTGAGCGTATTAAGCAGCAGATGCAAGTTGGTTCACGCTATCGAAACTGTTGGTATTACCATTCTACTTTTCTTTCCTTTATAACGTCATATCCTTCTTGTGAAACTAGGTTTCATAGGATACTTTCCTCTTTTAGATCTGATTTATTGGCTTTTGCATCTTTCATCGGTAATGCCATGACCAACATTATCGTCATCATCATAAAAGCGCTGGCCCATTTATCTGTGGTAGGTGTGAGCAGGTCTGAGGGGTGACTGTTGATGGTGATTCTCATATCCTGCTGTTGTGGTGAGTCCATGTCCATGTGTGCAGGAGAAAACAAGGTATCTAGAAGAGGGTGATTGAGATTTGGAGGGATCTTAAGGCAGTGTTGTGGATCAGGTGAAGTAGGTATTAGTGGCAGAGTGGTGAGACAAAGCGGGAAGATCTGGCTCGGTGGTTTGCTCAGAATATTGTTGGGACTTGGGTATGATGTTTGGCTACCCATAGTTGGAACATTTGGCTGTTGGGGCTGGTGGTGGGGAGAAGAAGGTTGGTTTTTGTTTTTTGGGAGCATTAAGCAAAAGATCTGGAATGGTGGTTTGCTCGGCGTTGGGTGCGAGGGAGGATTAAGCAGAAGATCTGGAATGGTGGTTTGCTCGGGGTTGGGTGCTGGGTGCAAGGGAGCATTAAGCGGACTATCTGGAGCGGTGGTTTGCTTAGTTGCTATAGGGGACGGATGCTTTGGTTACCCAAAATCATTTTCCCCCTATGAGAATGGTTTTTGGCCAATCCATATTTGTGAAATTATGAGGTGAGTGTTGCATGGCTTGGGGATGAAGTGTATTTGTAGAACAATGGATGTTGCATGGTGTCACGACCCCGGACTAGATTAGTGGTAAGACACTCTGAAAACCGGGATTGCGATGCTAATGATGATGATTCCCACTGGATTCCACGGTGAGGGCACTACTAGCTTGTCTCACAAGTAAATATGATATTTAGTGGAAGCTCATGGTAATCAAATCAACATTAATAAGACATATTACGATGAACGAAATGAACAAGACATGTATCAAAGTGTATAATTCCAAAATAGGCATTTATATTAACATTAAAGTTGTCATAATTACAAAAAGTATAAAAAGTATGTTAATTACAACCCAACACTGGCTTTACGAAAACATTGCTAGTGTACCCCAAAAGATGTACAAAATATCAAAAACCCAGAAGTAACCATCGTCCCCAAAATGTGACGCATCTCGAGCTCCAACAATGTCTACATGACATCATCAACAGTCCACTCCGCGACAAACTGCGGTTCCTCCTCAAGCTCCGCCTCAAGGGGAGCGGGGTCGCGTCGGCTTGAGATCGAGAGGTTCATAGGGGAGAACGTAGAACACATCGTGAACTCCGGATAGTTGCGGTGGGAAAACCAGTCTGTAGACTACCTCCCCCCTTGATCCGTATCTCAAATGGTCCAATGTATCTTCAGGTGAGCTTGCCCTTTTGACCAACCCGTAGAGTACCCTTATTAGGTGATACCTTAAGAAACACCTTGTCTCTAACTTGGAATTCTAACTCTCTTCTGTGGGCATTTGTAAAACTCTTTAGTCGGCTTTGGGCAATCTTCAGACGTTCCTGAACTATTTTTACTCTTGCTTGTCTTGCCAATGATGGTAGGTCTATGAAAGCTTCGGACACCAACTTCTTCCCAACACACGAGTTCTGCATCTTCTGCCGCACAACTAGGGGTGTATACGGATCGGATTGGTGCGGATTGGGCCAAATCCGTCACCAATCCGTTACCTACGGATTGACGGATTTAAAATCCGTCACCAATCCGTAGCTATTAAAATCCAATCCGATCCGATCCGTGGATGACCGGATCGGATCGGATTAATCCGTTCAATCCGTCCCTGTACATTACATGGAAAAAAAAAAAAAAAAAGAAAAAAAAAACCCCATGAACTACTCTCACAGCAACAACACATATTGTCAAAGAAAACCCCATCAGACTTGCAGCAAATGAACACAAATAACTTACTAAATGCAACAACAACAACAACAACAAAAAAAAAAAAAAAAAAAGAACACCCCATATTTCAATCAGAATATGCAACCCAAATATACAAGCAACAACACAGACCTAGATATATGGTAAGGCAATGATGATGCAAGAGTGACAAATACAAGAAAACCCCATAAAAGAGATCCATGGAATCTTCAAACTACACTTTAGGAATTTTTTTGAGTATTTATATATATATATTTTATTTTTTTTTAATATTTAAAGACAACGGATCGGATCGGATTGAATTCGCAGATTAAAGGTCAAATCCGCCACTGATCCGTTGATAACGGATTACATAATTTCCAATCCGCCACCGATCCATTGGCCTTCGGATCGGATCAAAATCCGCGGATCGGATCGGATTGGTTCGGATTGACGGATCAACGGATTTTTTGTGCACCCCTACGTACAACGCTTCAAAAGGAGCCATTCTAATGCTCGCATGAAAACTGTTGTTGTAGGCGAATTCGCATAGAGGCAAGTCATCATCCTACTGGGTCTTGAAATCCAACACACAGACCCTTAACATATCCTCTAGAGTTTGGTTCGTCCTTTCTGTCTGGCCATCCTTCTGCGGGTGATGGGCAGTACTTTAATTCAGCTTCGAGCCCATTGCTTCGTGTTGCGTCACCCAAAACTGGGAAACAAAACGGTCGTCTCTGTCGGATACAGTTGACATTGGAACTCCGTGAAGATGAACTATCTCATCAACAAACAACTTGGCAAGGCTATTCATTTGCATCTTCTTCCCAGTCTTCCGTTGGCGGGGCTATTGTTGCTGCGGTGCTCTCTGCTGGAACTGTTGCCTAGCCTGTTGCTGCTGCTGAGGCTGGGCTTTTTGTTGGGATTGTTGTTGACGATATTGTTGCTGTGGCTGACGAGCTAGTGCGGCAGGTATAGCTTGCCTGATTGGCGTGGGGTTCAGTGGTGGTCGATTTAGTTGTTGCTACTGTTGGGGCCTTGTGCCTTGATCCATTGCTGGTGGACATTCTTTGACTATGTGATCTACATCACCACATCTAATACACAATCCAAGCGCGCAGCGACATTGGCTGCTCATGATTTTTGCCGCAGTGGTTGCATCTAACATTCCTTTGATAGCTCTGATCAGACTTCTGTTTCTTTTTATGAAGAAACTGCTGTTTGTTCTTCTGCTGAAGAAATTGCTTGCGGGGAGGTTCAGTTGCTAGGATCTTGGCGTTAATTTCTTCGAACTTGTATGTTCATTTCACCGCTTCATCATAGGTAGCGGGTGGTGTAATGTGAGTCGCATCCTTCTTGATCACCGGATGTAGACCCTGAAGGAACCTGTCGATCTTCTCCTACTCTGTATCAATGATATCTGCTGCACACGTTGAAAGTCTATCAAACTCGTCGACATAATCCAAAACTGACATGTTTCCTTGCTGCAACTGCATAAACCCAACAACCTTCTTCTTGATATGCTCGGGGACATACTTCTCTGCAAATTGTTTCTTAAAAGTTGCCCATGCTTCACCATCTGCGATGGTCTGGTAGGGTGGCTTGACAGTTTTCCACCAAGTGTCAGCTAGGTGTCTTAACATACGTGCTGCAAGTGTTACTCTCTGACGTCCTATGCATCTGAATACCTCAAAGATGTTCTCTGTATGGTCCTAACAGTTGGCAGATGCTAAGGCATCTTCATTACCAAAGTATTCTTTGGCTCCCATCTTGCGAAATTTTTCGAATAGAGCATTAGGGTCATTATCTCTTCGGGCAATCACAATTTGAATTCCCGGAGCCAGGGCTGGTACTGGTTTGGGCCTTCTCTGAAGAGCTTCAAGGAGTTGGCCTTGGAACTGAGCTAGCTATCTAGCATGATCTTCATCCTTTTTGGCCATTTGCTCTTGTAAGCGAGTTTGGTTCTCATTGGCCTGTCTCTTGTTGCTTCAGCATAAGTTGCATAATCTGTTGGAGTTCCGACAGAGGTGCATTTGGACCCTGGTTGTCAACTTGCGGGCCTGTATCGTCAAAGTTACTTCCTGACGGGTTGTTATTCCCTGGTGCGCTGCGTGGAGGCATGTTGCTGTAAAATAACAAAGTTAGAGCATCACATAGGCTAAGGACGATAATGAAATTCTACAAGTTCCGATAGCTACAGTACGGTCTAACAATTCCTCACCAGTCACCACGTCCTTAAGGTTGCTAGTTTCTTTTAAATTGCTAGAAACATGTCCCACTCTGATACTAGTCTTGTCATGACCCCGGATCGGATTTGTGGTAAGACACTCCGAAAACTGAGATCACGATGCTAATGATGATGATTCCCACAGGATTCCGCGGTGAGGGCACCATGGATCAAAATAGCGACCGCTACGTAGCGTAGCATTCGCTATATCGGGACCACTACACTAAATGGCATTTAGTGCCATTCACATCCGTAGCGGCCGCTGCGGTCCGCTATGGAGTGAGACGGATTCTTACTTTCCAAAAGATTTTAAAATGCATAATAAGACTTATTTCTTTTCTTCTTCTCTCCAAATAACATTTCTACACGATTCCTCTACCCTTTTATGTTTAAAAGAACACCCAAAAACACATTATCTCGCCGAATTACAGTCTCAAGGATTTTTCTCTAGGTACATCCTATTAGACACCCCCTTTGGTAGAGTTATTCTTTTCTCTAGGTACTCTTAAATGTTTAAGACTTAGATTTTTTTATGAGCCTTTCATTAGTTTAAGCAACATGAATATTTGTAAAAAAATGATCATTACTATTATTTTCTATTTATACAGCGATATAGGACCTCATACAATGAGGGGACCGCTACACCCCCTTATCTTAGTTACATTTGAAAAAAAAAAAAAAAAAAGAAGAAAGAAAAAAGAAAAACTCATTTTCTCTTATTTTCCAATACTCTAGATTTTCTACAATTTTTTCATATCTTTTTGACGATTTTTTCAAATCACACTGCTATGCTTTATGCAGCGCCGCTATGTTAGGTAGCGTTTTGGCGACTACCGCTATTTTCATCCTTGGAGGGCACTGCTAGACTGTCTCACAAGTAATATGATATTGAGTGGAAAATCATGGTAATCAAATGAACAATAATAAGACATCATGACGAACGAAATGAACAGGACATGTATCAAAGTGTACAATTCCAAAATAGGCATTTATATAAAATATTAAAGTTTCCATAATTACAAAAACTATAAAAAGTATTTTAATTACAACCCAACATGGGCTTTAGCAAAACATTGCCAGTGTACCCCAAAAGATGTACAAAATATCAAAAACCCAAATGTAACCATCATCCCCATCAATGATGAAAATAGCGGTACCTGCCGCCAAATCGCACCGTAGCGGTGCGATTTGGAAAAATCCTAAAAAAAAATGAAAAATTTTGTGGAAAATCTAGAATATTGGAAAATAAGAGAATATATATATATATATTTTACAAAAGTAACTAAGATAAGGGGGCTTAGCGGTCCCCTCTTTGTATGAGGTCATGTTACTCCTGTATCGTTGTATAAATAGAAAATAATAGTAATGATCATTTTTTCCACATGTGCTCATGTTGCTTAGTTATGCTAACTTCAAAACTAATGAAAGTCTCATAAAATAAAAAACTATGTCATGAAGTCAAGACTTAAGGGTACCAAGAGAAAAAAAATACTTCTACCAAAGGGGGTGTCTAATAGGATGTACTTAGAGAAGAATCCTTGAAAAGAACTCTCTGTATCGATTGTAATTGGGCGAGATCATGTGCTTTTTGGTGTTCTTTTAAACATAAAAGGGTAGAAGAGTTGTGTAGAAATGTTATTTGGAGAGAACAAGAAAAGATATAAGTCTTATTATGCATTTTAAATTTTTTTGGAAAGTATGAATTTTTCTCACCCCGTAGCGGCCGCTATGGGCCGATAACCGCCACGTTACGGTCAATATATCGGTATTTTCATCCATGATCCCCATAATGTGATGCATCTCGAGCCTCGACAATGTCTACATGACATCATCAGCAGTTCACTCCGCTACGAACTACGGTTCCTCCTCAAGCTTTGCCTCAAGGGGAGCGGGGTCTTACTCATGGCTAGGGGTGGCCTCTTGCTGCAATGAAGCATGATTGTCAGGGAGGATATCCAGACACAACATGTTAGGGCTGAGAGGTGATTTCTATTTACGGCTAGTATGGCTAGCTTGCATGAGTGAGTTTTTTTAATTTTTTTCTGCAAGTCACCTTGTGGCATGGGATAGTGATTTTGCTGGCTCAGGTTGGGGTCAAATGGCTATTGTGGATGGTGATGAAGTGGAATTCTAGCTTCATCTTACTGATAAATCTCATGTAGCATTTATAATTAATCTTATACGGTCCACAACCACATTAATACTTCTTGTAGGCCCCAATTATCCATATTGCTGATTAAAAATTTGTTTTGGGTACCATAACAGTACTTGTCCCTTTCACTTCAAGTTTCAAACTTTGAGGGAAAAATGGAAAAAATAATCTCATTTTTATGTTTTTGGCTGATTATTGTGTGACTCAATTTGTGCTAGTCAAGTGCCAGTCCGACTTGATCAGTTGGTGCCAACTCAGTTGAGTTGGGCCTTATTTGGTATCCTGGTCCCTAACTTGGTATTGGTATTGACTGTAGTACTACTGACCAGCACTGGGTCAACTCACCTAATTCAACTTGGTGCTAATGAAATTTCAAACCGCCCTGTCCTGGAAAAATTACCAAAATTGGTAAAGTTATCAGGGTTTCAATAATTAAAAATAATTAAGTTCTCTGGGAAATGGTGCGAAAGTTCACGGAAGAAAATGGTGATTTTTAAGAAGTAAAAATGGTATTCCGTCAACTAATAAAGAGATTAAGAGAATATCAAAGCTGTTATGCATGGGGCTGATATGGTGGATGACGAAGCATTAATTCTAAGGAGGCTAATGAATATCTGAGTGACGATTATTGTAACATGGTGTCGTTAAATGGTATTGTCGCTATAATGAAAGAATGGAAATTTTGAAGATTGGTCAAGCTTTAGGAGTGTCTTGACTCTTGAGGTAAAATGAGGATGATATTTGGCTATTTGTTAAGGGGTTTTTAAGTAAAGATTGAGAAAAGGAGAAGGATGAAAAGGAAACTAGAGGGAAAGGGAAGGGAGAGTCACGAAACCTCTGTAGTTCGATCAATATGAAAGACCTGTAGATTCTAAGGTTAAATGAGCATTAGTAGTGGTGCCATGCAAATATTTTTATTCTCTCCCTCTGTATAGTTTGTTTGTTGGGTTGGTGAGGTGAGTATTTTCTCATGGGTTCTCTGGGTGACATTTCTTACTGGTTGGCGGATTGTTGGCACAATCCTTGCTTTCCTGGGTGGCTCGTTTTTTTTTTTATTTTTATAGTAATGAAACATTATTTCTGGTATGGCTAACTTTTTTAATCCTTTGGGTATTTTGTTGTGAGCTGGTGAGTTTGTGTACCATATGAGTTTGTACCTTGAGTTTCCGGTCACACAAATCAAATGATAACTCATAAAAATGTTTTGCAGGACTGTGCTAGTTGGAATCCTAGAAAAAGGTGGTTTGCCTTCATTATATGCTGGATGGGGTGCAGTTCTATGCAGGAATATCCCACACTCTATAATCAAGGTCTGTATTTTCCAGTCCTAGTTATTTGTCTTCTATCTGGGTGGTGTTTTGGAGGTCAAGGCCTTCTTGTACAGACTCTGAGATTTTCTCTGCTTCTTACCCTTGCTAGTATGCTATGCCTTCTGGTGTGACTGTGTTAAACACTTTCTTTCTGCCCATCTTTATTATATGTTTTATGTTGCACACTTGCAGTTCTACACTTACGAAAGGCTGAAGCAGCTGATGTTATCATCATCTCAGCCTAGTGCTCATCCCTCATTACAAACGGTTTGCTCTCTGCAGTCCTTTTATTACTGAAGCGCACTGATAAGCTGCATTAGCACCACTAATACAATGTGATTTTGTTTGAATATTAATCTATGCTTAATTCATTTTTTTTTTTTTTAATAGTAATAGCGATCCATACTTGATATTCATAATAATGTGATGTGGCTTTTCATGAAATTTGTGATTTTATGGCATGTTTCCTGTTGCTTAAAATCATGCCACAAGACATACACATTGACATTTCCGACAGTATGGTATGGCCTTTTATGCAGCCCGATCCAAGACCAGGACCCATAGGCCCTGATGGACCCACCTGATGGGGTCCACATGATTTCTGATTTGAGATCCCTATCCTTAATTTAGAATAATCTCTAAATTAGTACAGTTGCTTAGTATATTTGTTTTATAAATCCTATTTTGATTAAGATTAGACTGTTTCTTATTTTAGATAGTTTTGGTTATTTAGAAACAATGCTACTCTATATATGTAGAGAGGCCCCCATTGTAATGGCATGCTTTTCTCAGTTAATTCAAGTATCGTGAGTTTACTCCCATTAGTTTCATGGCTGTGAGTGATGTTTTGTGTGGGAATCCCTCTGTTGGATTCAATCAATCTCATCTGAGACGTTGATCTATTCAATCGAGTATCCGGGGCTGCGCTAGATTGGTATCACAGCCGTCTCATAATGCTTTGACTTAACTAGCAACTAGTAGACACAGAAACTTATTTCGTTGTAACTTGAAATAACATCAATTGAAACTGCTGTTTCTTTTCCCTTACACAAGATTTTGCAGGCCCTATGAATTCCTAGGGGCATGTTTGGATGTAATTCACCATTCATAAAAAAAAAAAAAAGTTTGGATGTAACTCAAGTTGCAATCTGTTTGATTTTTGACATGAATGAATGATTACCATTCCACTGCCTTTGGAGCATAGAAATAAATAAATAAAAAAAATTACATTAGTTCAAAGTAAGCCACCTTGTTTTATTAATCAACTCCGCATGCTCTCTTTTGCCCCCAAATTCTCATATGCACCAATTGCCATTTGAAAAAAAAAAAATGGAAATGGTAAAGACAAGAATTGATTAAAGGATCAGATACAAATATTACAGAAAGATACAGAAACCATGAGAAAAAAAGCTAGAAAGGTTTATTAGAACAATCTCTTGCTAACCTTTTATTCTTTGTTTTGTGCGCGCTGCGTCCGCAATCATGAATGGTAACACTCTTGCCAGCCTTTCTTCTTAGAAAGCCTAAATGAGCTCATCCTCGCTAGTACATGAATCTCCTCTATCAAATCTGCCATATGCAAGCAGGAAGGAGGAGATATTGAAGTCCTCTGTATCACAAAGAAGAATCTCCTTCAAAGATAGCATCTTCATTGCCTATCTAAATGTCCTTCCGGAAGAGTCCCTACATCTGACAAGCATTTACAACCCAGAAGTGGTGTCGTCCCTTACCAGGGACTTGAATAATTCCACATACAATTAACCCTCTGGTCTCCAATAAAGCTACGTACTATTGTTTTGCTAGCTTCTTCACTCTTCACAGTACTCCCATCAAAATTTAGTTTCACAATGTCACATCTTGGTTAAGTTAAATGGGAAATAGAATAAGAAGTCGATGAAAAACACTACTTTGTCCAACATTTCCTTAAGCTAGAAAAGCTTAAAACCCCTAAACGCCTGAGAAAGCAGTTCATATGACTACCTTATCCTTAGCCGTTCTGGAAACACCCTCCTTAAACCATCTTTTTTTGGAATTTCCCTATCACTCTACTTAATGCATATATATCCCATGTCCGCAACAAGGGTAAATCCCCATAAATGCTGCCACAACAGGAACAATAACCAGGCCTCCAAAATAATATGACTGTCCAATTTTGTATTTGTATTTTGTACAGAAAAGTTTATACTTCATCCTGCAGCATCGCACCCAATTTAGTTTCCAACTTGTATCCATATCAAACACAATATTCAACAATTAATAAACCGTGCTTAAAAAATATCTAACCAATTTAGATGTGGGTAAATCTGAAGCTCCAAGCACATTCAGAATTGTTCCTCATTCTTGATGGTCAGTCACAATCCTGTTTTAAGCCCTCAAGTGAAATTTTCAGAGAAGAAAAAATTATTTTAAAATTTAGAGAGTCTAAATTGGCTGATACTGGGCAATATGGTATGGTGCTGAATGTTAAACTCAAGTTGTTCATGGGCCTATTGTTTCATGGGTGCCTGTCTTCTTTTTGCCAACTTGTTTCTTGCTGCAACTCTCAGATAGAACTTAAAGCACTTACTGTTTGATAATGACGCATTCAAAGAAAGCTATGAAGATTAGACAATGGATTCATAACTTACTGTCTGTAATGAGTGGGAATCACATGAGACTTCTGACTTTTATGATCCATATATTTCTCTTCAGAAAGGCTCATTGAAGTTTTATTTAACTGCTAAATCTGCTGGCATTATCTCTCCATGGGTTGCCAATAGAATTTGATGCTCATGTTCAAGCAGGAACAGAATGTCCAGCCCACGCCAGAGGTCTGGATTAATGTTTTAAAACATTGAGGTACAAGGTGGCATTCAATTTGCCCGAAGCGTGTGGCATTAGACTCAAAGTGTGGATCATAAGCCTTACGAGTATGCCTTTCAAGTTTCAATGAATAATTACATGAAAAAAGAATATCTCAATAGAAGTAGGAAAACAGTAGCATTTTGGCCTTTTGTGCCTTCTAATTAAAACTGGGGTTGAATTAAGTTAAATTTAGTCACATGAGTCTTTAATTTTAGTTTACAAAAAGAAAAGGACTTTCAGTTCTTAAAAATTACAAAATTTTCATGTACGCGCACTTCGTTTGGATGTATGCCTCAAATACAGCCCATTAGGTGAGACGTGCCATGAATGCAAGCCATGCCTCAAACTGTGAGGGTTTTTTTGAAACCCTACACGTGACCTCGAGGTAAGCCCCAACACTTTGAAAACGCTGCTCTGAATGTGCATGATGTACTCAAAGTTCTTTTCAGTCCAGTTTAAACTTGTGACTCTAATAGGTCGAGTTATAATACAAACTCAGTATTTAACAGGTGTTTAACGATTTCAACACAAGAAATAAAAATAAAAAATCAATAAAATGTTGTCGAAGTTGCAAGAGTTGGTTTATTTTGTAGCCAAACCCTTTCAATGGATTTCAAGGGAATCCTCAGAGAAAAAAAAAAAAAAAGACAAGAAACTCACATTTTGTTCTCCGGATATTTTTAAAATCTGTTTTTTTTTTTTTTTAATCTAATTTGAGTAAACTCGAGTTCTTGATCCATGGATTTCATTCTTGACTCCATGAAAGCATTAATAAATGTGCTATGGGTGCTGCAGAGTAGGAGAATGGTGGCAGGTATATGCTGTAACAAAATAGAGGAAGAGCTGTTTTACATGTATCAGAAAGCAGCATATGCTTTGGTTTGAAAACTGCAACAACAAATAAAGGGAATCAATGTATGAGATTTTTTTTTTCGGTAAATCAATGTATAATATTGATTCTGGGTTTATGAAAAATCCTTTACCAATATGTCTCCATACTGTCAAATCCAGGCCCAAATTGTGTATCTGATCATATTTGATTTGGTCAAACACAGTCGTACAATTTTTCCTTTTTTAGAATATTCTCTTGTTATTTTTAGATAGTAAATGATTGTAATTAGATTTATAACCAGAATTGTAGCCTTTATTAAGGCAACATTACTCAATATAATGAGGGATGATCTCCAAAGAGAGGGAGACTCATTCCAATTCAGAATTTCTCTTGTTTATGTAGTTCGAATGTTACTTACCTCCTTACGGTGTCAGGATGAGCTACATCAATGTTTTAGTTAGCATCTCTATATTGCACTGAACTAAGAAGCGTGATTTACCAAATTTCACTGGGAATAATGTGAATTAATCTCCTAGCAGCTACTTTGTGGGGGCCTTGCCGCTTCAACTGCAGCACTGTTCACAACCCCATTTGATGTGGTAAAGACAAGGCTACAGACACAGGTGTGCTTTCTTCTTTTAATGTGTTTTTTTTCTCCAAGCAACTCTTCATGATCTTTAACTGAGGCTTGATTTTCTATTTAAGATATTTTGGCTGATGTTATATTGCTGGTCGATGAAAGTTTCAGAAAAAAGTGTTGCCCATGTATTGTTCATTTCTTTCTGGACTGTCTTTTTAATATTTGGAAGTTCTTTACTCATTAGGGCTTATGCCTCAGTTGTTCAAAATCTTACTTGTTACTTGTTACTACATTCCAAGTCCATAACAAATTCCCCTATCTGTTACCTATAATGCAACGTATCAGTTCTTTGGATATGTTAAACACGTCAGAACTAGTTTTTAAAATCCTGAAACTCGAACTTTAAGTTGAAATTTCCCTTGGTCAAGTTGAATCATATATTCAACTCAGTCTTGACAGGATCAGGAATTCAATTATATATATATATATAAATAATAAATGTTTAAAATATTTTTTTGGTGTTGAATTGGGCCAAATAATCCCAGTGTTTACTGTGCTGTGACTGTTTCAAATTTCTCAGTCTCTGAGATTGTCTTTGAATTGAGTCTTTCTTAGTTCTATAACAAATGTTCAAAACAATCTTAATCAACATTTCTTATTTCTCAGTTATTGGATTAACTTGTAATTTTTTTAAATATTGGATTAACCTGTAAATTTTCTTAGCATATTCATATCAGCTGCATCTAGCCCAACACGCAACTCCACACGACAATGTACTTCTAGCTACTTTATTGTAAGAAGATCTTTAATCAAATTGGCACTCGGGGATCACATAACATGCCACTTGTCTCTATTCTGATGACCTTGTACAAGTATCACTATATCCTCAATGAGTCTGTTTCTTGCTCTTAGATACCGAAGTGTATGCCATTTGCGCCACTTGGTTTTCAATTTTAACCATATTCTTCTACTACTCTCAAAACAACTGAAGTTGCATTGCATATGAGTCGTGTTTGTTTTACTGATATTCTCAAGCCACTTTACTTAAAAGGCTCTTTCCAGAGTTATAATATATCACTTCCTCACTTTCTTGTCTAACTGGTTATTGATACATCATTTGAAAGCTACATGCACCACGGAACCCCATCCTAGATATTTGCTGTCAAGTTGTCCCAAATCAAATGGCTAGGTTCGGAGATAGGAGGAAGGACTTAATAGTAGTCATTTATCTGAAATGATTAATGTGTACTGTATCTACAAGCTTGACCGTCTACTCAATTGGATCGCAAAACATTGCATTTTTTTTCCTAATAAACTTTGTTAAAAAAAAAAAAAAAAAAACTATCCCCAATGAAAGGCAAAGGAGGGTCTTGAAGTGGACCCTTCGTGTAGTCCAATTCAAATTGGGAGCAGAGTCACCTCACCACACAATTTTTATTCTCACTTCCTCCCCTTCATATGCCTTATACCATTTCTAGTAAGGATTCATTTTTTTTTTTTCATCATAGTCACCAGCATCATCATCATCATCATCTTAGACTTTCAGGTTGCTTGGCATCTTCTACTCAACAAGGTTTCAAAAAGCGGACTTGGGACCTGACTTGGTCTATGCCGAGTTGAGTCAGGCCAATTCGCCGAGCCGCTCCAAGTCCCATATTAAGCCCCAAAAATATATACTATAGTTAGTCAAGGAACAAAACCTATATAATAGATACTACTGCTATATGTGAACTGGATAATCATGTGGACCCTACTGGACTGGGACCCAATTAGAATTGCTTATCAATAGGTTAGGGTCCATTTAAGATGGTTGGTTGTGTGCTTATGCCTTATGGTGCCAGAAGTAGCTCAATATTTGATGAACAAACGTGTTGCAAGTAGGAGATCAGGGAGGCATATAAAAGACCTGAAATTTAGTAGTTTGAGCTGACATTATAGAGAGTGCAAAAATAGCCCATATGGGCAGTGAAGTAGAAACTACAAAGCTAATGTTCAACAGATGGAAATGGGATAAGGCTTAATCATCATGGTAGTGGTTATATAACATGTATCAGTAATATTTGGCTACAAAGAGTGTGGTCCACCTGGGTGCATGCAACTAAATGGAGTCAGGAGGGCTGGACAGGTGTTGTCTTGGACTAACAGATGGGCTTTACGTGGACATGGTTTGATTACTGTAACCATTTGATTAGGGCCAAAGTGCAATGGTTTTTTAAGTGCTTGTGTACCTGTTAAATTTTGGGGACTTTTGTCAGACGATTACGATCATCAAATAATGCCCATGTGGGCCCATTCATTAACCATAACAAGAGCTGCCAATCTCTCCCTACCCTATTCATTTGCATGCATCCAGGTAGGCCTCACATCCAAGGTATGCAGCTTAAAATTTGTAGTTGGTTCGCAGCCAAATATTAGTCTAATATTTATATATGTCCTTGTAGTATCGATCATCATCATCGTCATCATTATTATTTGTTGGTGTGATTCGGTATATATTATTCCTGATTATTATTTTTCTATTTAGCGCAACTAGTATAGAAAGCGTGTCCTCAATTTCTTATTCCGTGAATTATTTAAATGCTAATGTTAATGTGCAATTTATTTGTTTTGTTTCATCTGCTTACATCTAAATGTTTTTCATTGACATTTGATGATATTGCATTAGAAGGGTGATGTATGTTCTGACAAGGTTGTCTCATAGCAGATACCAGGATCTCTCAAACAATATGGTGGTGTTCTTCACTGCCTCACACAAATAGCCAAGCAAGAAGGCTTAAAGGGTCTTTATAGGTGTGGTATCCAAATTCTTTTACGTGGTAACCTATCATTGTTCATTCTGAATATAATATTTTTATATGAACCTGAACTGGGAACTCTGGCAATTTTATTTTAGACTTGGATATCATGATTTGAAGAAAGATTTGCTTTTGTTAATGCAAACACCCATTGATGCAAATGAAGGTGGAAAATTGACTAATTTTTTGTAGAAAATATGGTTATTATTCACCAGCTGAGATGGTGTTTACACCCATTGATGCAAATGAAGGTGGAAAATTGAACAATTTTTTGTAGAAAATATGGTCATTATTCACCAGCTGAGATGGTGTTATTATTATTATCAACTAGAAATTGGCATAATGATTATCTAATCAGGTTTTAGCTATATATATAATACTATTAAGGGATTTTTGTAAATAGATTTTTCTTTTGACCAGATTTTTTATAGATACCTCTGGACCACCCCATAGTGTTAACTATTTGCAGTCACTTCATTTACTAGCAAAATGAATAACAAATGTATGTCCCTGATTGCCCCACATTGTGATGGGTCCATTCCTTGTTCGAAGTGTTGAACTATGAGTTCTCTTGTACTAAAACTTCTTATATTTCTTTTTGTTCCAGGGGATTGACACCAAGGCTGGTTATGTATATGTCTCAAGGAGCTATATTTTTTGCATCGTATGAATTTTTCAAGAGCATGTTTTCCTTCGAAATACTGCAAATACCCACACAAGTCCTCGACAACAAGGAAGAATAGAAGACCACGTCTCTGCGACTGCTTAGTTTGCATACACAATTGGAGTTATGCATATGTTGGAAGAAACAAATTTTCTTTGCAAGGGAAGCATGAGTTGAGTGACCTTGCCCTAGTTATTCCAATATGAGCTATTGGGATCTTCGAGATTCAATCAGATCCTAGTTCCTGGGTTCAGCAATCATGGCATTTTTAGTGTACCTGCTTGCTTCCCTCCATTCTTTCATTTCCATCTGTTTGGCCTTTTCCAGCCTGCTTTGAAGATACTCTCTAAAAGAGTTGGTTTCTGTCATTTTATTTTTATCATTTTGAGATTTGTTCTCTTCTGTATCTCTGCCAAATCAATCCAATTTTCTTTCAGATAAAAGCTACAGTGGTCGATCTGTAAGTGCTTTTCATTTCTGTAACTATTTTTCATTTAATTTATTTATCACATATTCAAGCTGAGTAGCTGACACTGATTATTCTATTACAGGTAAAGTCCTTGCCCCAATGTGTACATTCATGTGCATTAACTGAGTTGGAGAAGTCTTTCCTTCTATCTATTACCAAGCCATCGCTTTGCATTTTGTTCTGACACAAGCAATCATTAAATCGGTTTTCATGGTCATTGTTTTCATATGGGGTCCATGCAACGCTAATCCTTTCAGTTTTAAACACCAAAGTGATAAACTGATAACCCCTAAGTGCACTGAAATGACCTTTTTTCTCCTAATGCATCTGATTCTGACAGCCTTCATTGATGCTTCCCACATAAGATGCCACACTTGATCGCCCAAATTTTTCTGCCTACTGTTGCGGTTTTGCTCCAGTATATCCCAATTTTCATGTTCTTTTTTACCAATTGCTGCCACTTTCTTTTGGAGGTGCCTGTATCAAGTTCTTTAAACAAAAAGCCCTGTGTTTTGTAACAAATTTGAGAAAACAGTTTACACTATACAACCACTTGAAACATAGTTGTCAATTCACATCCATTACTTGTGTCAATGTTGCCATCTATGTTAAGTGGAAAAATATGATTTTATGATAGCCATGTCCTCAGCTACTATCCATATTATGTAAAGCATCTTGTTTTTTAAAATAAGAGATTGTATGTTGTTGACAAAGTGGGGGCTTCAATTGGTTTTAGTTGACAACGCAAGAATTGCTTGATACAATCCATTCACATCACAATTTCATAATGAGAAATAGGCATCAACAATCAAAGTGACATGCACTATTGGATTTCTCGTTGTGTAAAAACATGATTAACTCTATAATAGTAACCAATCGGAGTCGGTTTTTATGCATGGATCAACTCAATGGTGTATCTCACTTCGAGTTAAGTAAAAGTTGGGAGCCTGACAATTTATTTCATCTGAGGGATTTAATCTAGATTTGAGGGAGCCATATGGGTCAACTAAACTCATTCACATTGAAACTCATGTGCATGGTTATTGTAGCGGCCACATTATTAGCCGTAGTGGTTGAAGCTGCTTGCATTATTTGGAAAATAACGATGTTGCAGTCTGAAACCAATTAGAGACAAGCATTTTTTAATTTTAAAATACTAATTTTCTTATTTATTCTCCTCAATAGCATTTTCTAAAGTTGTCTCTATTCTTGTATTGTTTCAAATCACTAAAAAATAAATATAAAATTTGCTGCCACAAGATTTGGATTTTTCATACCACTTAGAAAAATTTATACCGCTATGCCCTTATATATCACCGTGACTGCTAAATATTGCCTCTAATGTAGCATTTTGGCCACTTCATACGACGCGCGCAACGACCGCTATTTTAATCATACTGTCAATGACATGGGGAGCGTTTTTTAAAAATGAGAGTCTCGATTGCTTTCCATTACGTTGCAGTGCAACTTTGGAACTTAACCCATTCCTACAAATGATGGAAGCAGTGGACACACTTATGATGGAGAATCATGGTGGGGTCTTTCCACTTATGGAAAAATATGTTGGAAAATAATTACGAGGCCGGACCATTGATAGGTAGCTGTGGTGAAACCCACTTATTGATGGAATACAATGGTGCATGTCCCTTATGGGAAACACAGGTTGGTCCCCATAATTTTCTATCTGCTTCCAGGCCCAACCATTATCATTCACCAATGGGTAGGTGGTGCTGTTTGTTTTCCACCCAATGATGGAACAACAAATAGTGGCAATGTCCCAAGACAAGTTAATTCTCCAAATCCATAAACCATTTTTTTTTTTTTTAATAGTAACCAATATAATGTACATGATGAATATGTCTTAAGGCTAAACATTTTCTTCATGTTCTTTGGCGACTTCCTCAAGGAAGCATCGACTATTAGTGTTTGCAAGCTGTGTAGGTTGCACATGGTCTCAGGTAGTTATCTAATCCATGTATGTGAAACATCAAGGTACCTAAGATGTCTCAACTTGTCTATTGAATTTAACGTGTACCTTAAATCCAATACCCTTAAATACTTCCAAGTTTAGGCAAATATTAATATCAACAAAATGAGGTAGACGAAATATTGAACCAAGTTTCTTACATTTCTTCAACGCCTCCAAATCTCTCTGTTCTCTGGCCCATCCATTCATGATTCTGTTCTCTGGATGGATTAATGAATGGAACAGTAAACGGAATTGGGCTATGTTGGAGCTAACCATGGTAGTGACTTTGTGTGTGTGTGTGTGTGTTTTTTGGTGTTCGACCTAAAGGGGCTGGGACCCCGAGAGACTCACACATGTGAAGAGTGAAACTCGCACATGTAAGGGGAGAGAATCTGCACATATGGGGAATGAAAACTTGCACATGCAAGCAACGAGTGTGAGAAGATTAGGATCAATCATGGGTCATCCGAGTGAGAGGCAGGGTTGCCAATCGACTGAGCAACCCCTCGGTCTCAAAATATAAGTGTTGTAAGGGATTATGCTGGCGAGCATCAGTTTAAGGTTGGTTCATGTTAAGTTGTGCACTATAAATAATACATAAAGGCTCAACCCAAACTTTACCAATTTATTGATTGGACCAAAAATGTTGAATATCCGATTAATCTGTTCAAAATGGTCAACTAGAATGCTAAAATACCAATTTGCAGAATTCTCCTCAATCAAACGAGTCATTTGGAATTCCAAGGAGAGCAAGTCTAGTGCAATCAGCAATCCTAGATAAGAGATAATTCCTATCAGGAATGTTCGCAACTAAACAAGCCCGAAATCTAAATAACCTTTCGTCATATTTTATGTTCTCAAGTTTTAGTCTACTAGGAGTTGATCCTACCAAAGATTGATGATAAGATTACTACCAAAATTCAAGGGAAGTGTGTTGATTGGCCACTTGGATTTTCAATAGATAAGCCCCACCCTGGAGCTTCCACTCCTTTCACTTTAGATCCTTTGAGAGACACGGTTAACAGGATATGGAACACCTAAAATTGCCCATCAAGTCTAAATTTTGAACTAAAGAGTTTAAGCTGACAAGCTATGTCTGTTAGGTTATGGTTTTGATATGACAATAGCTTATTGGCATTCATTGGCTAATCTATTGCTCCCAGGATTTTCATTACGTAGATTTTTGTGCCTGCAACTTCGCTAGAGGATACAATGCAGTTATCACATTGAAATGTGGATGCATTATCAGATTGACGTTTGTCAGCTTTGTAATTCAAAGCCAAACAAATCTATGCAAATCCCGTCACACAATTGAAACCTCATGGTAGTAGTTTTCATAATCAATTCATCATCAACAACAACAACGAAAAAAGAGTTATCTCAGCATTATTGCAAATCAGTACTACAATGAGACCATATTATGAAAAATAACAATGACTGAAAAAAGTTGGAGTAGTCGAGTAGCTACCTGCATTTCTGAATTAAATACAGCCCTCCCATTTGAGATGGTTGTTTGCATATGTACAGAAATGAATATTCACACTTCCACTCCCAGAAATGTTAAAGGGCTTTTGTTTACTGTTGGGTAGGTCAGAATATATTAACTTCTCTCAAAAGAGGACGGGAAAACCCTCCGTACAAAAGAAAAGCCCGACCAATATGCATGATCTGATCATCAGAATACCAAATCACCAAGGATTACCCACGGCAATATTTCTTAGGATATGAATTTTCCACAAATATGTCATCTCATTAGCACTGTCCATGACTAAATCATGGGCCCCACTTGAAGATACTCAAGTCGTGAGAAATACATCCATGGTCACAAGCTTCAAACAAAGTGAATAAGGACAAAACAAACATCACAACCAAGAGTTACACACAGTACAACTACAGCAATCATAGTTCATACAAGGCCAAAGAAAACCACTCATAAAACACAACCATAAGTTAGAACAACACCGCAAAGGATTTTTTTTTTTTTTTTTTTTTTTGTACCCAACCAAGGGGAATGGGACCGATGAGAGACCCCAGCCAGGGGGAGATAACGCCCGCCCATGTAGGGAGAGACACCTTCTCAAGCAAGGAGAGAACCCAGGAGCAAACCCCGGCAAAAAGAACACCATGAAGGAAGTTGAATTGCTCAATCCAATGAGTAATTGCAAATAACCCTACCATTTATCAGACTCCAACAATCCACACCTGCAAAGAGAAGAATCATTAGTTCTCAAAAATTTTGCAAAGAACTCCGTAGCTTGCCAACTATAGATCAAGCCAAGGAGTGTAAGTCAAGTAATCTTTTATTTAAACTGTAAATATATGGATATAGACAAGTTGGGATTCATGCGACTCTGTCAAGCCAGCCAAGCTACTATGTTCAGAATTTGATTTTTTTGGGTGGTGCTTAGGACCATGTTAAAATATTGGCAAAACAATATGGACCAGCAATTAAATATTGAAAATTGATTCGCTAAATCAAGGAATTGGCATGATACATGTATTGCATGAATGCGTACCTGCTGATATACCAGCTAGAAAATCACAATCATACTCTTTTGGAAAGACTTCTCGGACCATATTTATTGATTTGTTAAATCTTTTCATTAAATTTAGATCGATCCTTCCTACTTGGATCATGAATGATCTTTGATTACTTGTTGTAGTTGCTCTATAAAAATAGAAGTTTCAATAGCCTCCCACTCATTATGGGCCTATTTGTTTGTACAGAATACAAAGGAATTGAATACATAGGAGCTCATGCCATAAGTGGTTAGAAATGAAAATCCAAGATGAAAATGCAATAATGACCATCAAAGAACCCCTCATTTTGTGTAAAGTGAACCAAGAGAATATGGGAAATGAATACACAGCTATCGCCTTGGTAATTCAAGTCCTAGAAAAGGCAAGGTCCCATTTATATTGCTACCTTATATCCTTGGCCTCTCACCTCAAATATAAAGTCATTTTTTATATTTTTTTGGGATCTATAAGTACAACCTTGCACAATGTGATATATGCTTCCGTGTCACTTTTTATGCATGCAGCTCTCCTGGAAAATCACTTTTACAAGGAGATGTAAAAGTGAGCATGTGCATTAGGGGTGGCTGATCCTATCCCTTTTGATTTTCTTCACTCAAACTTTGATAGCTAGTTTTCAGTGAAATTTATTGTGATAAAATCATCACGTAACTTGTATCGACATTAAGGTTAATTCAGGGCTAGTGTTAGTACAAAGGGAGTAGGAGTCTGTGAAGTAGGATCGACAAAAGTAGGTTAATATGCATAAAAGAACAATTGATGCCGGTAGAAAGCGTCTTTTGAAGAGTTTTCCAACTATTGTAGATTTTTCTTTCCAACTATTACTTTAAAAACTCTTAAAATGTTTGAGCCAGGGCCCACCCAATTTTTGTGCTTTGGAAGCCCAAACTCCCATCTTTCTCGATAAAAATAGCAAATATTTCTTTGTAAAAGGCTCCCTTTTCTCTTAGGGCATGTTTGTTTGCATTAGATACGTAGGAATTGAAAATTCTTGGTCAAATAAGTCCCACCAAAGGATTATTAAAGAAGTGAAATGTAAATGATATGAGGTGAGAGGCGAAGGATATAATATAGCATTCATGAGTTATGACCTACTGTTGGTGAGTTGTGATCAAATAAAAATTCAAAAAATATATTATAATTAAATGAAAATGAAAAGAACACAAAAGACCAATAAAGAAAAGCATTCCATGATGAAATTAAAAAAAATAAGTACTACCCTAATAAAATACTGCAACACTCGGTCTTGGGTGGTTGTTTTTGACAAGAGTTGGTATGTTAAGTCGTTTCATTGGATTTGTTAGTTGCCACCTCCTTTCGGCATCTTGTAGCTTAATTTTGATGGTAGCTATCAAATTTCTTTTTCGGAAAAGGAGTTAGTATGTTAAGTCGTTTCATTGGATTTGTTAGTTTCCTCCTCCTTTCGGCATCTTGAAGCTTAATTTTGATGGTAGCTATCAAAATTCTTTTTGAAAAGGCGGCATTGGAGGTGTCATAAGGGATCATTCTAGTAATGTTGTGAGAAGTTTTTTTGGGCCAGTGGATGCCATGGATTCAAATAAAGCTGAAGTATATGCTTTGTTAGTTGGTTATCGGGAATTACTTAAGTTGGGTGATTATTTTTCTCTAATTGAAGTTGATTATTTCTCTACAATCCAGTGGAGATCAGGGAATACCTCCTATATATCATTGGCGATTGGCGGACTAGGTGGAGGAGTGGCATGATATTTCTCATCAGCCTGATGCTTTTGTTTCATCACATTTTTCAAGGGGCGAATGATATGGATGATGGATTTGCTAAGGAGGGAGTTTTTCATGATTATGTTTCTTTTGATGAATAATGTTTTTTGATTGCCTTTTTTGCTTGAGTTAGGGGTCTGTTCATTGTTCTTTGGATTGGCTGTTTGGTTCAATCCGTTCTTCCTTTTCGGAGTCATACCTTTCATTGTTAAAAAAAAAAAAAATCAACACTCAGTGAGTCATGTGAGTTGGTTTTCTGGACCAAAGTGACTCAAGCCGATTCTTTTGCCATGTTCTAGCTGTGACAGTGACTGGGCTCATGATTTTGATGGGTGAAGTCACATTGGAAAAGTCTGATCACATAAACTACAACTAAAGTTGATACCATCAAAATCAAAAGTAAACACCACAAAGATCTAACCAGATGAATAAATAAATAAATAAATAATGTTCCTAGGATGAAGCCCAAATACCTGTAATTCATTATTAATCTTCAAATGTCATATTTTTCTACGAAGAGTACAATTGACCAGCACTAAGTTTTCGCTAATAACCATACCTTCATCCTCCTCTTTGCTCTAAGATACTACATAATTTGCTATATTAGAATTACTCATCTCAATTTCAAACTGGCTTCCCCTATCCTTATGTTCTTTTTTACTAGAAAAAACAACTGGCCAAAAGAGAAACCACAAAAAAGAACCACCAAGAAGAGGGAAAAGGAAAAGAACCACACTAAGCCACCAGCCCCACTGGTGAAAGAGCTAAATGAAGCAGTGAGCCAGAAAAAGAGAGTAGTAGATCATAAGTTGTTAAGCAACAGAGCAAATGCAGAAGCATCAGATCAACAACAATAGACCCATTGAAAAGGTAGCAACATCAAATGAACTAATAAAACACTTTCCTTGTGTAGAGAGGATGGGTCAAGAGGATTTTGCGCTTTTCTGAATTTTGTTTTTATGAGAGTTACCTCTCAAACAGGAAATCAAAATTCACTCTATCGAGAAATATCAGTACGGGGGATGGGTCAAGAAGATTCTGCACATGTCTGAATTCTGTTTTTATGAGAGAAGAACCCAGCAGTACCACCCCTCCAACAGGAAATCAAAATTCACTCTATCAAGAAAAATCAATCCATTTTTCTCTATTCCATGAGTAATATATGTCGCATCAAACAATGTAACAGTGGTCTGCATGGCAAATCAGATTAACTTTCCGATTGGTGACACAATCCTCTCCTCAGCACAAATGCAGTCTAAAACTTTGCTACAGCCCATAACTCAGTTTTCATTGTGGATGGCTGGATGCGTTATCAAATTGATATCCATCAACTTTGTAATTCAAAGCCAAGCAATTCAATGCATGTTGCCACGTAGGAGACCATATGGTAGTACCTTCCATCATCGTCATTAAAACCAACCAAAAAAAAAAAAAAAAAAGAGTAATCTCATCACTACAATAAAAAGGAACAATCCCATCATCATCCTAAGTTATTATTATAACAAAGATTGAAACAAAATAAGCCATCAAGTTAGTGTTTGATCATTTCATCATTGAGTACAACCCTCACGATTGAAAGGGTTATTACCATAAGTGTTCCATATGAGAACATACAAAACCATATATATTTATATATATATATATATATGGGAAATGTTCATGTGCATCCATCCCTCATCATAGGGTGAGGGACACTCCCCCTTTTTGCACATGAAGACAAATGAGTGTACCTCACCTATGTACTTGAAAACTTACTTTTTGTACTTGAAAATCCCATTTATGGAAGTGTCCCTCACCCTATGGTGAGGGATAGATGCACATGAACACTCCCCTATATATATATATGTACTCCCACTCCGAGAACTATTATGGGAAGGGCTTTTCGTTTGTTTTGAAAAGCTGACTTAAAGACCAATGGCTATGATTTCATCATCAAAATAGTTAAAACGTCAATAAGGGTCGCTCATGGGGGTTTTTAAGATATGATTTTTATGCAAGTATGTTATACAATCCATGATTTTTCCACAAGGATCTGATCATCATTCCTACTATCCATGACTAAATCAGGCCCCCAATAGAATGTATTCTAGTCATGAGGATTACATCCTTAATATAGTTTCCATACATAAAAATAAAACTAAACAAAGTGTCAAACAAGTGAATAGAAAGAAAATGGAGATCACAACTAAGATCGACACAACATATACAACCAAAACATTCAAACTTGTTCAACCAAAGTAGGGAAAACCCATCCCAAAGAGCACAATCATAAATTCAAGAAACGCCATGCAGGAAGTTGAAATGATCCAATACCATTAAGGAGTTGCCAAGATCTCTACAATTCTTTATTAGACTCCAACAATCCACACCAGTAATGAGAAAAGAATATTGCCACAATTCTTCAATAAAGAAAAGAATGGTATGCGAGATGCAAATTAAAGCCAAAAAAAAAAAAAAAAAACGAATATTGCCTAGTGTTCATTCCCTTTGTCCTTCCCAATGTGTATGCAAGCAATCATCTTCCTTGCGTGTGCAGGTGGTCTTCTCCCTAGAGTGTGCTGAGGTTCACTCCAATTTAAGTTTGGTCAATCAAGGGCCCAGCTACCTTGGTTTGTTTATAAAAAAAAATAATAATAAATAAACTATAATACTTGGCAAATTCTCCAAAACTAAATCCATTTTACTGGCATCAATCTTTTCCCCATTTACACACTTTAGCCCACCTATGCCAATTCAATCACTTCACAAACACCTAGTCCCCTTGGACCAACATTTTACAAACATAAAATAATAATAATAATAATAATAATAATAATAAAATAATGATGTATGGGTATGATTAAGCACTTACATTACACTGAAACACTCAAATCTACAAGGAAATACACCTTACTATATAAATAAGAAATTTTTTTTAGCTGAATATGCTTGAAAAATAAAATAAAATTTTTTGCAAAACTTGTTGAGATTTACACAAATTTGATTGGTTGAAAACAGAATCTCATACTAGTCTAAGGAGACGGAAAATAACAATCAGAATGATATACATACACAAAAGTTTTAGTAAGCATGATGACAAGTTATAGGAGTCCACTATCTCAGGATAAAAAAGGGGGGAGGTTGAGTAAAGTGTACTATGCCTCTAAATGCAAGCAAGTAGCGCCATCAGTCACCATCCACCCAGCAACTTCATGTAGGCCCATATGTGATCTGTGCCAAATAAAGGTTTGGAAAACATTAAAAAAAAAATAAAAAAGCAATTAAAGATGAGGATGAACAAGAGAGAAAGTGGAGAAGGTGCCTATCAAATGAAATTGTTGGAAGAATAAGATTCACTTGCCTGATTCCCCTCATGGGCATGTGATTTGTTTAGGAGAAGAAGAATAAGAAGATGCTGAATGATTAGCAGGAGGCCAAAAGGAGCTTGTTGTCGTGTTTGTGGCATCCTTCCTATCTTTCTTCTATAGATAGAACGATCCCTATCTTCTTCATTCTTCTCCTTCTCTTGGATCTAGCTTGTCAATCGTGATGTATGGAACATGCGCTACCTTATGCCAGTCCTGGCCCTTAGGGAATCGCAGTTTTCTTTTTAAATCAGGGCATTCATATATCTCCAAAAAATAGAGATTTCCGAGTCGTTTCAAACCATTTGGCAAAGTCGTCATTCCTGGGCATTTCTGAATCACTAATTCTGTAAGCAGTGTTAGGTCTCCCATCGACTCTGGCAAAGACCACATACCAGGGCAATTTTCAATCCTCAAAGAAGTGAGTGACTTGAGGTTTTTCACGGACTCTGGCAAAGACCACATACCTGGGCAATCAGCAATACCTAACCGAGTGAGTGATGTGAGGTTTTCCGTGGACCCTAGCAACCTCGTCATATCCGGACACCCTGAAATATTCAATCTCTCAATTGATTTGAGAATTTCCAATGAAACTAGAGAAGACCACAGCTTTTGACAGCCCACAATTTCAAGTGAGGTGAGGTTTTGCAGCATATCAGCCGATATGGACACTAAATTTCGACAGGACTTGATGGTCAAGGACCTGAGAGAGGTCAACACAATCCCATCTCCTGGAAATGAGATTTGCTTTTCACACGAGGATTTTATTCTCAGTACCTCAATAGAGTTTAGAGGAGGAGATTGCTGCTGCTGCTGCAATCCATCCGGCAATGATAGCACCAGATCATTACAACCTTCAATAACCAGTTCTTTGAGAGCAAGGAGATTCTCCAACTGTTTTGATAGGGAAATTAATTTTGGGCAATTGATAATTTCCAAGGTGTGTAGGCCGGTATGATTTGGCCCTAATTCTTCTGGCAAATGCATGACCTCTGGTAACCCTTTGATAGAGAGCTTAGAAAGCGAAGTGTAGTTGGCCACCACCCACTCTAATAACATTTCATTGCTTTCAAATATCCTTAAACATATAGATGATGCAAGAAGTTGGGGCAACCGAGTCATCCTTGGGCATCCACGGACGGAGAATTCGATGAAGGGACAGAGTACCACATGCTCGTTATCATTTGATGCTTTAAGTGACAATCTCTCCAAATTACGCATGTTAAAGATCGAGACACGTTGTAGCGAATGGGATGTGGAAAACTCTATCTTGTCACAACTCACCTTGGACATGTTTAACCTTTCAAGAGCTGGTAGAAGAAGCTGAGGCAAGCAAATCAATTTTGGGCAATTACGGATTTGTAAATTACGAAGGGAATTGAAGATCATTTCACCTGCTTCTTGGACTGACAATCTTTCCAAATTAAGCATATCTAAGAGCCAGAGTTCCGTCAGTGGCTGGGATGCGGGTAACTCTATCATATCCCAACCCACTTCACTAATCCAAAGACGTGCAAGACTCGAGACATGACGAAGCCAGGGAATACGTGTTAGTTTTGGACAACCATCGATACTCAAAGTACGGAGGCCTTGTAAGATCACTTGCTCATCTCTTTCTCTTCCCTGCTCATCACCATCACCGTCCTCTTGTTGAGATGACCATCCCTCCAAACCCAACATCAGGTCGAGTTTAAGGTGTTTTAAACATGGAAATATTTCTTTCCTATTGTCGCTCCCATCAAACTCAACAATGTATTTTACAGCAATCATCATCTCAAGGTTAAGCGATTCAAGGAGAGGTAGCCGCCAAAGAGGTGGCAGGTGCTCACATCTATCACAACCCCACAACTTTATATGAGTTAGATTTGTAAGCATCTTCATCCAATTTGGAAATTTCATACCCATGTAATTGTGAACAGCTAGCTTCTTTAGTCTTGAGTGGGGTTCGAGGTTCTCAATCACTTCCTCTGAATTTCCTTCTGTGTCGGCTGCTGTACCAGCATCCCAGAATAAATTTAGAGAATGGAGGTGTTTCTTTGCTTTTAAATTTGCTTCACGAGCACATTCACCATTTCTCACATGGTTAAGCCTTCTAATGCGGAAATCCCCGCAGAGCTGATTTAAACCCTTCAACTCTTCTATTCCAGGTCCAGTACTCTCTTCACCAACAACAAAAGCAGGCAACGTTCTAAGACAATTTAACTCACCAATCCCTTTTGGTAATAAGTGGGAATCAGATCTATCTGCATCAAATTCAATATGTCTGAGGCTAATCATTCTCTTCATGTTCTTTGGCAACATCCTTATCCAGGTGTGTCTGATCATCAATGTTTGCAAGCTATGTAAGTTGCATATGGTCTCAGGTAGTTCTGTAATAGATGTACTTGAGACGTCAAGGTACCGAAGATGTTTCAACTCGTCTATTGAATTTGGCAAGTAGAAAATAACTGTGTGATTTAAATCCAACACCCTCAAGCACGTCAAACTAAGGCAAGCATTAATATCAACAAAACAACGTAATCTATAAAATGACATCGAACGCAGTTTCTTACATTGCTTCAGTGCCTCCACATTCTCTGGTTCTCTTGCCCATTTATTATCTTGCACTTTTAAGTGGCGAGTTTCTTTAGGAACAGTATTCATGGAAGCTTTCACGATAAAGCATTCTTTTTCTCCAACAAATCTGACAAGATCATGTATGAGATCATGCATCTTGTAATATTCCTCTTTGACATAATAAGGTTGCTTAGAATCCTGAAATAAGGACCTTTGCAACAATTGATTGAAATAACCTTCGGCTTTTTCTTCCAAGAGTTCATTTTCTTCATCAGAATGGATGAAGCCTAGGGCTATCCATTGCTTGATTAGTTCATGTTTGACAAAAAATTGCCCTTTGGGAATTACAGCACAGTAAGCAAAGCACTGCTTCAAAGATGGTGTCAAATGATCATAGCTCAATTGCAATACGGGTAAAATTTCTCCATCACTATCTTGCTGGTTCCAAAGATTACTACTGTCTCTCACAGACTCCCACTCACTTACAGTTTCTTTAGAAGACATCAAGCCTCCTAAAGTTCTGATTGCCAGAGGAAGACCACGACACTTTTCTACCATTTCCTGTCCAATTGCTGCACACATTGGAGGTGGATTTGCCAGTTTCCGGAACAAATTCCAAGATTCCTCGTTCGAAAGCATTTCCAAACGAGGTCTAGGAACAGCATGCATGATTTTTGCAACTGCATCATGTCGAGTGGTTACTAATAGTTTGCTTCCATTAGCACCACATGGCAACAATGCTTTTAACTCGTCCCATTTATGACGGTTTTCATTCCAGACATCATCCAAAACAAGTAAATATCTCTCACCACTCAGCTCTTCTTGAAGACGATTCTGTAATAGCTCCAGGCTCAACTGCTCAGCTTTCTTCTTAGTTGCAGATTCTAGAATCTCTTTCAGAAGCTTTCCCACATCAAAATTCTCAGAGACATAGACCCACATCCTCAACTTAAAATGAGCCACACTACAAGAAAAACTGCTTTTAGCGGGGGCCGGCGGCCGCCGGTAAAAGTGGTTGCGGCCGCCGGTAAAACACATAGCGGCAGTCACAATGGCCCCCACTTGGCGACGGTACAGATCGGGTGGGTAAAAGCTGCAACGGCTGCCGCTAAAAATAGGTTTTAGCGGGGGCCAGTGGCCGCTGGTAAAAGGTAAAAAAAATAATAGCGGGGGCCATCGGCCGCCGGTAAAAGCCAAAATGGCCGCCGGTAAAAGCCTGGCCGCCGCTAAAAGATATATTTTTTTAAAAAAAATACTGCTTTTAGCGCCGATCATATGGCCGCCGCTAAAAGCAGTATTTTTTTTTTTTTTTTCAAATATTAGCCTGCATAAAGCACAAAAATATCTACCAAATAAAATTCGTTTTATGGTGAAACATTCTAGAATAGCCTCACTGTTATCAAGCAAATAACAGTCATGTGAATCTATATGGCAAGTGTGAAGGACATATATATATATATATATATATGATGATTATGGCTAACCCTAGCTGCTTATTTACCTGTATATTAGAAGATCTTAGCTGATCAGTTGTGGGGATCACAATAAAGTCACAGTAAAGGGATCCAGCCTGAAATACATGTGACTATGTGAGGGGCCCTTGAGGTTGATTTAGTTAGCATCTAATATTTTTGACAAACACATCCAAACTTATATTTCACTTTTCAGGACAAGACAATTATTACATATGGACTTTAACACAAGTGGGTATCAGTCAGGAAAAGAACCTGTGCATTTCTCATTTTGAGTTTCTGAAGCTCCTCCTGGGCACATAGGAGCCTAAAATTATAGAATTAGTACCAATGCAGAAGATATTTTTTTTATCTCGTACTCTTTCTATCTAATTATAACTTACTTCCGCTGCAAGTCGGTGATTTCCTGCAGTAGCTCTTTCTCCGTATCATTTGCTGCCTCCAGCTGCTCAGGGAGAAAGTAGGAAAACATTAAAAGCTGTAAAGCTACTAAATATGCTACACCATATTTAAGAGGAATATGGGAAATGTTTTAATTGAGGAACATTGGAGATATGCTTAACCTTCCAAGACTTACACAGTAACTAAAATTAGAAAGTGACGGGCTGGCTCGAAAATTGCAAGTAACTGTACTTTGAAGATGATTTTGTTGCTTATAACTGAAAATATACCCCGTATCAGCAAAATAAATTGAAATGTCCAATCTAAAATAATCTTCACTTGAAAGCTATACCCAAGCCCATTAGCCATCATTAAATATTCTCATTGTTTACAGAAATCCCACTCTACTTTCACTGGTTGTCCAAATCCAACCTCCCAAAGAGATGTAGGAATCTGGCATCTTTGAACACCTCATGTACCTATAACATTTCATGGGTAAAGTAAATCAGGTGACAATGAAAATTTAACACAACCCCAATCAACAAAAACAGACCACTATATGAGAGCTGATGACCGTGGCTTCAAAATTTCAGTCAACATGATGACATGTGAAAAGTCAACTTTTCTAGATCAGTAATATTTATAAAAACAAGAATGTTTTTTATTCTTTATACAGTCCTTTCTCTATAGCAAACTACCACTCTAAGTTGTTTATGGAGCAGAGAACAATATGATCTTAATTCTGATTGTATTTTCTGTTGTTTTCATTGTGTCATCAGGGCTTAGGTCGATTTTCTTTTGTTGCAACATCTGCTGTTCAGTCTGCAGCTAATGCTGTCCAAGCTGGTACCAAAGAGCTAACTTCCAAGGTATTTGCACAGGCACCATCTATCTAGACAGCTACTTACATTAGGTTGGCCATATAGCTTATGTTTCTATTTTATCCAGACTTAAACCTGTTAATTGGGTCTCAAAATATTTAATCCCTGCATTGCAGGTCAGACAACAGAAATTGTACCCATAGATTAGTGAGAGGATGCATTGTCATTTTTTTCTTCTTTGTTTGATTACTCTTTAACTAAGATGGGATTGAATCACTTTACAATATTTGACTGTTAGATATGGTTTTAATTGGAACAACAAAATGAAACAAAACCAAGAAGAGTCATACAGAACAAGTGAACTATTATAGGTTCTTTGGATATGATGGGTGGCAAAAAAATATAATAAAATAAAGGATCTTTCTGGTACAAAATGGAAAAATCTTAAAATCACCAAAGCATCTACCTGATTTCACCATGTTGCCGCTGCCCAAGATTTAGAAGTATAATTGCAAAACCAATCCCAAGTACCTGCATAATAGATCAAACCATAGAAAGCAGTAAGTGAAAAACACTTGGATGCACGAAACACTCCTCACTGTGTTTTTGCCTTTCCCTGTTGAACTACATCATTAGCCTGTTTAAGAGGAAGTACAATTTGCAGAATAGAAAAGTTCACAAAGAATATTTACTCACATAAAGCGGTCCTAAACCCCATCTGGATGCAACAGGTGCCAATATAAACCATAAAATGAGACCAGCCCATGCCTAAGGACTAATGGAGAAAATTGCCATCAACAGCATATCTATTGATGTTTATGGAGAAAAATAAAATACAAAAAAGTCATCCAATGTGTAAATAATCTTTGAGTGCAACAACTAAAATGTAGGACACCCACCAGGGAGTCTTAGTTTGTCATGAAGAAAAGAGAATAGCTTCCTCTTCAACAACTAACTGAAAAGATAGATGAATTCAAAGGATAACCAGAGGATCAATCTCAGAAATCATGAGTTTATTAAATCCTGTTTTTGTCTTTTGTGAGCAATAAATTTTTACTGTCATAAAAAATAAAAAATAAATAAATAAAAAACACTAAAAATCTAACTGGAACTTTAGACAGTTCGTTCTTTTAGAAGAAGAGTTAGCTTGTGAAGCAGCTTCATTAACCAATGCAACAAGCAGACTGACCTATCCCTCAGGGAGTCAAGGTTGATGTCAACTTTGTATTTTCCTTTCAATCACAAGGATCAACTACAGGTGTTTGAGTGCATTCACACTAAAATATTTGTTGAATGGTTACAGGCACTAAAAATGGAAAGAAATAAAAGAGAAATAGTAGAATAGGAAAAGTTATAAAGCTGAGTACCTTGACATTTATGGGGAGAAATGGAGACCGCTGGCACAACTGTATTCAGCGCATACATAACGGCAACAGCAAATAAACCTGCAAACTGAAATACTTTCGTGTTAAGCCTTACTCGTTATAGCCACCAAAGACACAGCACATCTATTTGGGGACGGGTTTGTGAATGCTAATTTTTCTACTCAATCCTATTTAAGCCCCTGTGCAACACCTTTTGTTATACAAAGAAATGTACAAAATTTTCAGTTGGTGCCCTGTTAAACAAGGGAAGCTTGGCTGAGCTCTGAATTAATCTGTGAGATTTTGCACTTTGGTCTTTTTTTCAATGTTAAGAGTAGGCTCACTCAGTAGTTATGTATACTTTTGGACACTATAACACAAGCGCATACCAACATGTGTCATATGCAAAATTCATATGCCTATTAGCAGCACACCCCCAAAAACCAGTGCGGTTTCTTCATCAGGTAGTTATACATTCAAATGAAAGAAACAGATGGCTTAAAGAAGGTAACCATCTGTAATCAATGTGCCCTTGTTGTCCACTTATTCCATGACCCAGTCTGAATTTGAGGCCAGGCATCTGTACATATGGCCTTGCCTGATGTATGGCCGGATTATGCAAATGTTTGACACATGGCCCGTGTGTTTGCTTGTGAGTTGCCTTAGCAGAACTCTTGAATATGGCAAACCCTAAGGGAGAAAATAGGAAGAGAAAAGAGTATAATAAATAGATTTCAACAACAAAAATTCTCAAAAGATGCATTGGTTTGTGTTACAGGTACACGACATATGGGCCCGAGTTTGCATATCCACAGGTTGACAGATTCAAAATACCTACTGCCTTTGAAACTTATTTGAAAGTAATAACACAAGCAACTTGTGCTCAATTGTGTTGTTGTGTTCATTCCATATTTTGCAGAATGTCTACAATCCTTATATGGGGCAGCAGTACCTTCAGATATATGGTGTACCTGGAACAGTTAATACAGCTATTTACCCATTTGGGCAATTTGGCGCTCAGCCTCTGCCTAGTGGGCATGGATATACAGCAGTTCAAAGCTATGGAGTGCCCAGTCATCACCTCATCCAATTTGGTGGACCCAGTGTCAATGGAGTAACCAGTGCAACTATACCCACAATTCAAGCACCATATCCTCCAGGCATTGTTTCTTTCTAGGAACTGTATTCTCTCATTTCTTTGAGTCCTGCAAATGATGTCTAAACACAAACTGCATCGTGCTTATGTAGCTAAAAGCTCCATAACCAAAAGCAGCCTCTCTTTAATTTTGGTATAGACTCAGTTGTCTTATTCCAATATGTAAAAACCTGAATAAGTATTGTTAGTTTCGCTTTGTTTTTATTAATATTAAGGGCTCGTTTCGTATTGGGATAAGGTCGTGTAGCATGTATCCACCATTAATTGTGGGGCTCACTCTCGTTATTGCATGTGATGACCATAGTGAAGGTGGATACTGGCAACCTGTTCACCTTATATCTGTTTTCACAGTGGCTAAGGTGTTATGCAAAGCTTAACCATGGTTGTTCAATGCCGCACTCTAAACATGCCCTAAAGGCAAAAAGTGTATGTGCAAGAAAGGATATCTTCCAGGGATAACATGTCTGGGTCTTCGATCAAGTGAGGTTTTCAGGTTTTTGGTGTTGTTGCTTAGACAATGACTTTGATTGATTATCCTAAAACATAGTCACTGTCCTCATGTGCATCTTATACCATCTTTTCTATGAAATGATGTTTCCTCTGTACCCTTACTGAGATTACTCTCATTGACATTTCAGGTGTACTGGCACCAATTCCAGCACAACCACAGTTCCTAGTTCCTGCTCATTCTCCGCAGTTCACACAGGGTAGTGGTTCAGACCAGACGGCAGGTTGAGGGGACATTGAGATGAACAACATCTTGAGGTATAGGTACATTTAAAATTTCTATGCAATTCTGGTTAGGTCTCTGGTACAACCCTTGTGGGCCCGTGTTGGGGCGAAGACCGGTACAACTCGAATGCCTTCCTAACACAACCAAAAGGACCATAAAACCATTGATTCTACCCTTTCTATCATCTTAAGGTTTTGGAATAAGTGGTAGCTTAATGGGGTATGAGATCCTGCAATTCTAACGTTGGGTGAAAGGATATTTAATGAGCAAGCATTGCTGAATTTTATGATGGAACTCGCAAAATGTCATTTGTGTTTAGACAGCCACCTTTATACACCAATAAAATGTACAGATACTGAACTTTTGCCATGTTAGGCCTGTCCATACTTTTTCGCTTTCATCAGAGAAGATCACCCATATATTTTTCACCTGCAGCAGGTATCCTTAGATTGCAGCAGGACTAAGAACAGCAGACTGCTACTTGAGTGGTGGGCTTCGTATCTAGCCTTGCAAGTTATCATCTTTGCATTCTAGAGGTAATACACAACATATGAATAAGAGTTTGATATTAGTTATTAAGCATATAGAATCCAATGAGAGAAAGTAGCAGAGATAATCTTTTGAATTAGGCTGTTTTGGGATTTCTCTGCTGTATTATAATCCGAAACAAACCTTCTTGCTATCCCTCGTATGGCCTAATATAATTTTAAAATTTTTCTTGTTTATTTTATCTTTGACAAATAATTGAAAAATTGGATTGTCTATCTTTGAATGCAGAAGTAAGCCTTGTGTGTGATCATTTTCATTTTCACCATTCAAACATTAATGTGCTCATGGTTTTACATGATGTGTCTCCAGTTGCATACTTGCATTTGCATAAAACCTTGGAAACTTGAACTCATGTTTTTGTGTATCTCTCTAATTTCGATGTTGCAGGTCATCCGTAGTCGAGGTCATCAGACGTACCATAAGTCGTCGTCGAGTCACTCCAATTTTTGGAGCCAAAGGCAGAAAAGCGCGAATTGCTCTTGTTCCGCCGCCGTAGTGTTTGTAAATCCTCAAGCCCTGCCAGAGTTATGGATGTCTGGTTGAGGGCATGGACTGATGGATGTCGGAATCAGGTTCCGAGGTCCCATAGAATGATACTGTAAGTTCAAACATAGAATCCCAACGATTCTTTTTAGAACTCCATTCTTGGAATGGTAGTATAGAGACTCTGTTGTCTCTCATGCTTGTGTGGTTTCTGAGATGGGTCTTGCATTGTAATTAACCAGGTTCAGGTCGTGTGTATAGCAGTGACTGTTTGATGGAATCCATTTGTTAGCAGGTCTTTCCATTGCCCAAATAAAATAAAATAAAAAAAAATAAATAAATAAATTCAAATTAGGATCTGCCTCAGCTTCAAATCTCTTGATTGATGATTCCAAAAATGCAATTTGCTGAACATCCAAACGCAACCAACCAAGAAAGGAACAAATTCTAATTCTTTATACCTAGTGGCTCCGAGGCCGATGTTGTGAGGGAAGACGGTGGAGCCAAAAACATTGTTATGGCCGTGTACAGCATCCGTACCGTAGATCATCGGAATCCCGAGCCGCGACGAGAGGGCCGCTCGCTGGTAGCCGTCGACCATGTCGGCCCACATGGACGGAGTCCAATCAGGGCTCGGAGCGCTATCTCCACCGTTCAAAACACTTCCTGAAACCAGAGAGGAAAAAAAAGAAACAGATTCATCTTGTAATTCTCTTGTCGAAGAAGAAGGAAGCTTGAATTCTAACAAAGATCAAAGAGAAAAGACAAGGAAAAAAAGGTTACCGATGGAGAGATCGCGAATGACGTCGAAGGAGGCGACGGATCGGTCGATCTGAGTCATTTGGCCAATCTTCTCCGCCAATGTCATGCGGGAGAGGAGATCAGAGATGCGGGCCTCGATCGGAAGGCGAGGATCTCTGTAAGGAGCATCATCTCCTGTTGCTCTTCTTCCTATTGCTGTTGTTGTTAAAAGTGCAGAGAACAAGAAGAAGAAGAAATGAGAGCTGGAGTTCATCATCTTTCTTCTTAGTTTGTTAATTTCCACTGTCTGTGTGTGTGTTTCTGATGAAAGGAAAACGATCATCTTCTTCTTCTTCTTCTTCTTCTTCTTCTTGACTGTTTGTTTCATACATTCACGTGAAAGAGGGAAAGGGAGGAAGCAAGAGAGGGATCGACGAGGGAGAGAGGGATCGATCAGGAAGAGAGGGATTTGTTTCGGCGTCGAGCAGAGAGATCGATGAGTGAGCAGGGAGAGAGCAGAGAAGGATGCAAGAGAGGGATCGATGAGCAGACAGAGCAATCTGTCTTACACGCCAGCGCACTTCATCGCCATTTTTATAATTTTTGTTGGTAATGTCGTCTTATACCGTCTAATTTAAGTGGCCGCCGGTATAACTTCGACGCCAAAACTATATTTTCTTGTAGTGCCACCACTTGTTCATCATTATATACCAATTGAGCCAATGTGGTCTTACCCACTCCCCCCATGCCAACTATGGGAATCACAGAGAGGTCCTCTTCATTTTCTGATTCTGACTTGATTAACAAATTTATTAAATCTGCTTTCTCAGTGTCCCTCCCATAAACCTCCGACACAATTTTAGAGCAAGTCTCTCTTGCACTTGAGATCCGAGGCTGAATGTCTACCACTCCCATCGTGAAATGGAAAAGAGATCTCTCTTTGGCAATGTGCTCGAAATTCTTCCTCAGCTTTTGCATCTTATGTGCCATCTTGAAACGAAAGACGGGTGGGTAGAATAAATTGCCTACCTTTTTCCGCATGCCAGCAGCTTGATTCTCAACCTTTCTCCGCAGAGCTTCGATTCTGAACTCATCTAACACATCTTCCGCATCGTGAGCAGCATCTTTAATCTTTCGAAGCCAATTTTTTACGATCATTTCTTTAACTTGTCGCCTTTCAGCATCTTGAAGCACGGCTTCAATCGTCTCCAGATAGCTCTGGAGCTTGTCTTTCTCCTTTTTAACACCCCACAACAACCAGAATTCATTTAGAACAAGGGACTTCAGGGTGCTCAACACCTCTTTCAGAACGGCAGAGGCAACTACTAATCCTGCCATACCCTCCTCTCACAACAACAAGAAAAAAGATATCAAAGGAAGGGAGGGAAATGGAAACAACAGAAGATTTGCGCAGAGCAAATGCAGATGGATGGATGCGTATGCATATGCTTCAACAGGAAATCCACTTTATCACTAATCTATCTAAGAACCGAACTCCATTACTTTTCATGAAAGTTCCAGGAAAGTTCCTGGGTGCTGCACCTACAGTACACAGTCGACATTGAAATAGTGAATGGGGCCACTCAATGAAAATTTGAACCTATCCTAATCAGTTCCTCCAACTTTGGCTCAAATAAAAGTCACGCATTTTTGTGTTTTATACTAGAAAAACTATTTTAAGAATTCGAAGAAAAGTATGAAAATATTTAATAAAAAAATTAAAATTTATTTTTCAAGTTTGTATTAATTATATTATTATTAATAAATGCTCAATTTGGTTTTTGAAGAATTCTCTTCTCCAAATAGAAGGATGAAGAGCTCTCACCCAGACCCTTCATAATGTAGGACCCCTCAACCAAATTACATGTATGGATACAAGACTAACATGGAATAAATCTAATAAATCTTTTTCTTCTTTTTTCTCAAAATCATTTTTCATTTATGGATGTCTCCCTTTGGGTCTATTATAATTATAAGGGAACTGAAGTTGAGAACTCCACAATGAGGCATTTCAAGACGGATGTCATTACTTTGAGCGATATATTCTCCAATTTTACTTTAATAGGAGTGGAAACCATCTTCAACATGGTTGATAATATTATTAACACAATTTAATATTTTACTAATAAATTTTTTAATTCCTAATGTGCTCAATTCCACCATCAGTTGACAATTGTCTTGATTGATTATGTATAAAATATGTCAGTAAAAAATAAATAGAATCTATATGGTTCTACAAAATATAAATGTCATTAGATCATCGTAACCCATTTAGCTATAACCCTCAAGTTTAATGATTTTAAAATACATCATGTTTTTGTTTCTAGTTTCAATCAAACAGTGAGTAATAAATGGATAAGTGTTGAATTTGTGTTTGCGGCAATTCAAGGTCGGGGTATTTTGTGAAGGTGGTAACTTAATCATAGGCGGGCCAGTGACCAACAAATTATGCTTCTAATCAAAATATCTCTATGTATGTAGAATCGGATCTATGAATTTGCATATTGTATCAAATTACATATTGGAGTTGCTGGAGAGAATTCATTAAATTTGAGTTTCGAATTAAGTGAATCAAAAATGAATTAAATGGGGTTTACCCATTGAATTTTTGAATTGGGTCAAGTGTCAACCATGAACTGCGAACTCAAATTTGGATAGATTGAACCGCGAATTATGTAATTATGGACTTCAGTGAGGCTCTTAAATCCACAGTAAGAGAATAACTTGACTATGTTTGAAGTTTAGGATTTCAACTTACACTTGATTTGTGTTAAGCGCGGGCATGTTTGGCAATTCTACTTGTAGAGTCAAGTATGGTAAAGTCCCACTTCTCCAAAAAAAAAAAAAAAAAAAACCTACACCAAAAGTATTTTAATTCAAATTTCCTATCATATTTATAAAAAAAAAAGTAAAAAGTAACCTCATTTCTTCACTAAAAAATAAAAAAAATTCCATTTTTTAATAAAAAAAATTTCACCATAAATAACTAAAAATAAAATACATCAAGCCAGAGTTCAAGGTGCAACGTTCTCCCCATAAAAAAAAAAAAAAAAAAAAAAAAAAAAAAAAAAAAAAAGGTGTTATATTCTGTTTAATGTTTTTCAATAGATTGAAGAAGTGAAAGTTATCACTCTGGCGCTTTAACTTTCACCATTTATGAAGCAGATGAGAAAATGCTAAATGCAGACAACAGTGCAGTAGCCTTTAGTCATAATAAGGTGCCTTGGTAGGGTACCCTCTTGCCAGCTAGCTGATAAGAAATGTGTGGACAATGTTTAAAGAAGCAGACACAAGTAATTGTAGATGACTTTGACTTGTTGACTTGGGAAAAGGACAAAGATATTGAATCATGGGAAAAGTTTAGGAAAATTGGAAATCATGGGAGAAGGATTTTTAGGAAAAAAATTGGGAGGGCAGAGTTGTCACTTGTCAGTCAAAAGAAAATGCAAACGTTCGGCCGGCAGAGTTGTCAGTCTACAAAGGAAAATGCTATGGTAACGTGAGAATGGCTAGATTCATACTTATTTTTGCTGAATAGCCCCGTTGTTAATTCTACGTGTAAATTAAAATGTAGTAAAAAGAAATAAATTAAGAGAGAATAAAATATAAAAAAATTATAGTTGTGTGGTATTTTATTTTTAGTTGCTTGGTATTGAATCTTTTTTACTTTTTGTATTAAAAAGTAGAGTCTTTTTTATCTTTTAGTAAAGAAAGAATGTTGCATTTTCAGTTATTATTAAAAAAATTGAGGGAATTTTGAATTAAAGTGTTATTGTGTAACCATTTGTCTAAAAAATGGAAGCTTTACTTGATTTTTACTAATCTAGTGAAGTGCCAAACGATAATCCAAATGACGAAAAAAGTGAGATTTTAAAATCTATGTAGTTCAAGTTGCTCTATACAGATCCCCACCCTTCTTTTAAACCATCTACTTCCCTCCCATTTTCTGTAAGTCCCTTCCATCTCAACCTCTGCAACTCTTCTCATTCTTCCCACACTCCTCTCACTCATCTCCCACTCATGCCTATCGTTTTTTTTTATTTTATTTTTATTTTTTCTCTCGGGTCCTTTTGGCCACTCAGGGCCGAACCAATCCCGCTGCATGCAGCCAAACAAATGTGATCGGTTCGGCCTTGAGTGGCCGAACGGTCCCAAGAAAAAAAAAAAAAAAAAACAAACAAACGACAGGAGGAGGAGGAGAGATGGGGTGAAAGGGAAAGCCCAAACAACCATTGCCAAAGCCAACAAACATCCATTGCCTTAAAAATAAACAAGAAATATGAAAGCTGGGAGAATGAGGGAGTGATTTACCTTAAGGGATCCTTAGCTTCACAATGAGAGTGAGTGAGGAAGCAAGGAGAGTAAGGAGGAGAGAAGAGAATGAGTGAGGGAGAGAAGATAATGCTTAGGGGGAGTGAGGGAGTGTGAGGGAGAGTTGAGAATGAGCGATGGTGCCTGCTCTCTCTTCTTCTCTGGTAGAGTGTGATGGAGAGTTGAGAATTATGGGGTGTAAGGAAAATTGAGTGTTAGCTAATTCATTGGGTGATGGACAAAACATGGACTTTTATTTTTTATGTACTTGATAGATGGACTGCCCAGATGAAGTATAAGGGCAGGAATTTGACGGAGCCTGAAATTGAGTGGGTGATAAGTTTACAAAATGAGGTTAAAAGGCCATTATTTCATGTGAATTTATAGACTTAATTAAGACAAATTACATCATTATCCCCCATAATTTCACACATTTGAGCATAAAAGTGGACTTATAATGAAAATTATCTAAAAACCCTTAATTTTGCATGAATTTATGAGATTAGTATTTTTCATCACCCCTGGGTCCCATTCGCCTATTGCATCAATTTCATTAGTTCATCTTGCATTAGGTAGGGCTCATGCATCCAATGCATCCCATGTATAGACACATCTAATGGACCAGGCCTCGAAAAAACGTTGCGGGCTCAACCTGGACAAGACAGTAGAAGAAACTGACCCATCTCATTAAGGACGCGGAATGCTCCTTTTATGGGACAGGCTTGCCTACGGAAGAAACCGACGAAGGCAGGACCGGTAGAGGCACGTAAGGTAGGCCTGTCAATGGGACGGGATGAAACGGGTAAAAAGCCTGGCCCGGCCCGTCCCAAGCCCTAAAATACAGAGCTTTTAAAAGAAATTTGAGCCCAGTGGGCTGGGTTTGGCCAATACATTTTAAAGCCCGACCAAAATGGGACTGGGACTGGGCAGAGGATGCCCAGCCCGTTCAGGCCTGGCCCGTCCCAAGCCCTAAAATAAAGGGCTTTTAAAAAAATTTAAGCCTAGTGGGTTGGGTTTGGACAATATATTTATGTTCATTTCTTTTTTAAATTATATGACCCATATAGGAAAATAGGATACTCATTCTCATTCATTTTATTAATTTTTTTATTTTCTACTTTCACTGTCCAAAAAAAAAAAAAAAGAAAAAGTTTTTAACTGATCCTACATTACTTTCACTTGACTCATATATGATACTCATTCATTTCTTGACCCATATAGCCTATATGATACTCATTCATTTCTATTAATTTTCTGATTTCTACTGTCACCGGTTAAAAAAAAAGAAAAAAAAACTCCATCATGTTGCTTGTTGCATTGTATTGCCGGTCCCAAGCCCCAAAAAAAGGAGGGTTTAAAGTCCGGTTCACACCGGGTGTCTGGTGACAACAGGAATAATTAGAGAATGTTTTGCTTCTGTCTAGGATCGGGCTAAGCCCAGGCCCGACCCGACCCGGGCCCGTACGGGACGAGATTTGATGTAGGCCCGTTCAATTTAGGGCCGGGATTGGACAACACCTGGCAGGCCCGTCCTATTTTCGGGACGGGATTGGACAACCTATGCCCAGGCCCGGCCCGTCCCATTGACAGGCCTAACGTAAGGCAAAGGCAGAACAGGGCTGGCACGTTCGGAAAGGCCTCTAAAAAGATGGCACTAGTCCCGAGAAAGGGGCAAGAAAGAGAGACAAGGGGAGAAAAGAGTCTTTCTCTAGGGGAAGGACGAAGGACAGGGAACACCTTGAATTGCTTCGATTCATTCTCAAGCAAAATAGCCTCTACCACTCGCCTATGATCTCTTTATAGAAAATGAGTACTGGCAGTCACCATTTTTGACAAACCAGAAACTTAGTGTTAGCCTAGAGTCTTTGGTTGTTCAATAAAATTGCCATACACGCACTATCTTCCCCTTTCATTGGCACCTTTAGTATTTACTTCTTTCTGTTTACACCATGCATTGCATCATTAATTAATTAATTATTTGTTATTAGTTGTTTCACTGTGTAGGACTTGTCAAAGCAATTGTGCCCCACATGAAGGAGAGACAGTGGAAAAAGAAAAGAGAAAAAAAAGAAGAGAAAACAAAATAAAGGGAACCACACCCTTGGGCGTGCTTCCCAATGCACGCCCAAGGTGGGTCCCACACGTGAACTTTCTTTCTCTCCCTAAGTGCCTAAGATGCCAAAGCCTTCCTCTCTCTTGTCAAAACCTGAAATTCAAAATAAGGAAGAAGTGTTCTAAAAGAAATCAGAGATAGAGTCTCAGTTGGAAAGCTCTCCCAGAGAGATTTGACTCAACCAAAGTGATAGAGTCCAAGTGCAAATCAAATTGCAAAAGTTAATCATGTTTTTTTTATCAAGATAGCCCGACTTGTAAAGGCCATAACTCTCAATTCGATCGTCGGATCGATGCAATCTACACATTGTTGGAACTTTGAAAGCTTATTCAGAGTAGAAATTCAGGGAGCCTAAGATTGCAAAAAACGGAGCTAAATCAATAGAGTTATGGGCTTGGAAAGTTTGTTGTACATTTTTTGGCGGGATTATAAATCAATCGTCACCCTTGATTTCCTATCTACTGTGCAACAAGTTATCACTAGTGAGATCCACTACTCAGAGTTTTGTTCTAGATGAAGAAAGAAGATCAACTCAATTCTAATTCAAACTACCATTGCTTGGAGTGAAGGCCAAGTCAGAAGAGTTCATGATAGAGACAAACTCAAATCTAAAAAATTATAAATAGGAATTGCCCCATAGTGGACATCCATGTTCTCTCACCCCTCGCAGGGGGGACGGCCATCACTATGCTTCCCCTAGCCTGGGACGTCCATCCCCCTCTCTCCTCTTCCCTCTTCCTCTCCTCCCCCTCTTCTACTTCTAGTCTTTTAGAACTAGTTCTCCACCCGTTTTTCATTTTTTTTAAAGGTAGCTTTTGACCTTGTCCAAGCAAAACATAGGCTAAGGAGGAGCTAAAGTTGTACTCAAGAATGTTCTTAATGAAGATCTTCTTTTTCTTATGTACAATGGGTGTGTAATTTAGCGATTGGGGCTCTAGATGAAGTTAAGTATACTTTAACTTTTCTTTTTTTCATGTGAATGCTTGTTGATCTATTTGTACTTGAATGTTAGAATAGGCTTGTCTTCATAACAGCAGGCGCCTTGCTTTTTGTAATTCTCAATGTTAAAAATAAGCCTTTTATCATCTATGCTTACTTTTGATAGATTATGCTTGGAAATATATTCTTTTTTATACTCTATGCTTAAGTTTGATAGGTGATTATTAGGTGATTTTAACACTTATATAAAGGGAAGAAGGTCTTGGGTGTTTTGATAAATCTTTTTAGAAAAACCATATCTTTTGAGAAAAATTGATTTTAAAGACATATTATCCGGATCTAGATGCCTTAATTGGGTCAAGATCTGAAGTAGAAAAATTAACGAACTTGTGTTTTCATAAATAAAAAAAAAAAGGGATCATTTTGGAATGCTTAATGGATTCTAGTGCCTTGATTTGATCATCACTATTGTTTATCTCTTTATTTAACATCTCATATTCTAATTTATGCATTGTTAATCTTAGACTTATATTTATAATCTCTCTCTGTGGGTTTGACCCGTACTTGTTGATGTTTATTTATAGACACTGTGCACTTTTGGTATTTATTGTTTGATTACACACACATATCAGTGGGCGCTCGAGCGGAGGTCCATACTTACTTAAGCGGACCCATTCTGAGAGCAAGTTCCCTCGATTAGCCATCTTTTCCACTTGAGCCTGGCAAAGATTGAGCATTTGCTTGAGCGCATGTTAAGTCCGCTAGAGCGCATGCCTCATGGGAATTTTGTTTATTTCAAGAAATCTTTCCCATCTGGACTTCCAATCCTTTCCAAACTCTGAGGGCTTTGCTAATACGAACCAAAAACTATTTAAAGAATCTCTCTCTCTCTCTCTCAAACCTAGAGCACATCTCTCCTATTCTAAACCCTAGAACTCTTTTAGAGATCCATCATTTTCTCCAAAGCAATAATAATGCAGTGCTGAAGACAAAAGCTTTGGAGATTTATCCATCTATTCTCTCGCAATAGATTCACCTTGAAGATGCATGGTGCACGACGAGGTGTCGGTAAATAAACGCAGTCCTTATGTTGAGTTGCAATGGGGAAGGGATTTGTGAGTTTTGTGATTTTCAATTTTATAGTGCTTGGTTGTCTGTTGGTCTAGACAGTATAAGCCGTGGTTTTTCCCGAATAGGGTTTTCCACGTAAAAAGTCTTGTATCTCCTCTTGTGGTTGATTACTTATTTTCTATATTTAGGTTAATTAACTCTATATTAATAATTGGACTTGAAATCTATAAGAGATACTGATTTGTGACCTTAGTCTGTGTTAAGGCTTAAACGCGTTCCGATATGGAGGGTGGATTTCATGGATTAGGGCATTTTGGGCAAAATAATATGTGCATGAGAGAGTACCAGTGTGCATTTAGCAGCTCTCTTGTAAGATGTTCTCAAGCGGTTGTGGGATGACTTTGACTTGTGGATTCGGGAAAATGAACTCTCCTTTTAAGATGTTCTCAAATTTTATTCAAGTGGAAAGTTTTGACATCCCTGTAATATTGTAGATACTAATGCATAAAGGTTGTATTAATTATATTATTAGTTAAGTGTTCAATCTTGCTATGAGATCATCTTCCATTAGTTGGGACTTAGGATCAACGGAGGTGCGAGAGCTACCATCCTGGCCCTTTAAAATGCGGGACTCCTTAATAACACCTTCGTTTTTACTCTATCATGGGGCCCAAGTAGAGATGACCCGAACCATTCAAGATGAATCTTATTCCCACAACTGACATATCTCAAGTTTCAGTTCAAAACAAGTGGGTTTCACTGTCCCATTGAGCACCACGATGAAATGTAACAAGGCACTTATGTGGCATCGCTGCTGATAAGGCATCAGTGACATTTCTATCATGGTCAATCATATGGTGGGGTCCACTCATGTTGAGCTGAAAACTGAAAATATATGATTAAAGGAGATGAAACTCATCCTCTGTGTGGGTCAACCTCCCCTAGTCCCCTGTACACACCACGCGCTTTGTAGGGTGTGGGTAAGGAGCTGCTCAAGGGCTCGCCCCCCGCCCAGCCCAGCTCGCTTTGTGCCGGGCTTGGATTAAGTGATAGCAGCTTGCCCGAGTAAGTTATACATGAGTAATGCAGGTATTGTAGTTGGTAACTGATTTACCCAAATAAGTTTATTATAAAGCTCGAAAAAAGTGGTAGAAAGCCCGGCTTGGCCCAACTGACTAAATAGGCGGGCTTGGACCAGGCACTTGGGGCCCATGTTGGGCTTGGGCTAGACATTGCCCTTTGTTTCTAAAGGCGGTCTGGGCCGGGATATGACTTAGCCAGGTCCGACCTACTAACACCCCTAGTTAAGAAGCTTAACATGGTGGTGCCTCTAGCACTGGATTTCAATATATGTTATTCACGGCAGTGCAGTGTTATAGTCCTGTAATGCCCATAAATATTATATACTATACACATCACTTTTTTTTTCAAACCAATTTGCTCTTCACTTAATTTTTTCATGAGTTTGAAAGTAATGTCTCGAGCTCACGAGCGTCGACAAAATTCCTTTGGATTTTTTTTTTTTTTTTTTGGAATAATGTCTCAAGCTCCTGAGTGTAGACCAAATTACCCTCCATATGTTTTTTTTCCGCAAATTCACATGTTTTTAGCTCGTGAGTGTTGACAAAATTTTTCTTAACAAAAAGGTGCATTTGAAATTTCCACACCCCCTGGGTCAACAGTATGTCCAAAGAGGCACCTTCGTTTCTAATAATGCATTGCGGATTGCCTAAATGGTTTTTCCCATACATCATAAGTCCAGCCCCTAGGGTCGAGGCAATAGACCTGGATCTCTTACTAGCCCCGTTTTTTAAAGGTTACGCGCCCCCCCCCCCCCCCCCCCCCACACCCCAACACAAACTAAATTTCTACTGGACTGAATTAGTGTAGGGTACACAATATGAATGGGAGAACCATATCATTCTAATGGCATCTCATCTCCATGAGTGGATATGGTGTGTGTTCATCATGATCATCACCATCATCAAGTGAAGGTAATCTTTTATCTTTACACACTGTCTCAGATGGGCCATTTGGCTAAAGTTCCCATATAACACCTGCTTAGTGAGACAGTGACAGTCGTTATGATGAACAGCCATTGCATTCCGACATCTACGTCTTAAACTCCCCCCACTTAATATCTCTGGATATAAAAAATAATACAGCAAACTAGTGGTACTATAAAAGTAATATAGCCCAGCTTGTTGGGAAACAGAAATCCAGTGTGGATTCTTTTCATTACAGAAAAGAGTCCAAAGAAATACACGAAGAGAAGCTTTTATTTCTTTCCTCTCCGTAAATCCAAAACATAGACACTTCAGATTCGAGTTCAAAATGCAGACCTGCACAACCAACTTGCTGCTCTAGTTTTCATATTATTGAACCCTTAGTAAATCTTTGGGGTCCATAATCAGTGATTATTCTATTACAGGTAAAGTCCTTGTCCCAATGTGTACATTCATGTGCATTAACTGAGTTGGAGAAGTCTTTCCTTCTATCTATTACCAGGCCATCTCTTTGCATTTTGTTCTGACACAAGCAATCATTAAATTGGTTTTCATGGTCGTTGTTTTCATATGCGGTCCATGCAACGCTCATCCTTTAAGTTTTAAACACCCACCCCTCTGTGCACTGAAATGACCTTTTTCTCCTAAGGCATCTGATTCTGACATCCTTCATTGATGCTTCCCACCTAAGATGCCACACCTGATCGCCCAAAATTTTCTGCCTACTGTTGCGGATTTGCTCCAGTATACCCCAATTCTCATATTCTTTTTAACCAATTGCCGCCACTTTCTTTTGGAGGTGCCTGTATCAAGTTCTTTAAACAAAAAGCCCTGTGTTTTGTAACAAATTTGAGAAAACAATTTACACTATACAACCACTTGAAACATAGTTGTCAATTCACATCCATTACTTGTTTCAATGTTGCCATCTATGTTAAGTGGAAAAATATGATTTTATGATAGCTATGCCCTCAGCTACTATTAATATTATGTAAAGCATCTTGTTTTTAAAAATAAGAGATTCTATGTTGTTGACTATGTGGGGGCTTCCATGCAGTTGGTTTTATTTGACAGTTCAAGCATACATTTATTTGATCCAATCTATTCGCATCACACTTTTGCTCCAATCAAAGTGACATATAATACTGGATTTCTCGCTGTGTAAAAACATGATTAACTCTATAGTAGTAACCAATTGGAGTCGGTTTTTATGCATTGATCAACTCAATGGTGTATGTCACTTCGAGGGATTGAACTTAACTTGAGGGCGCCACATGGGTCAACTAAACTCATTCACATTGAAACTCGTGTACATGGTAAACTTAGCTATCGCATTATCAGCCGTAGTGGTTGAAACCGTTTCACTATTTGTAAATAATGATGCTGTAGTCTAAAATCTATTAGAGTCAAGCAATTTTAATTTAAGATATTAATTTTCCTTTTTGTCCTCCTCAATAGCCTTTTCTAAAGTTTTCTCTACCCTTCAAATCATTGAAAAAATAAATATAAAATTTGCTACCACAAGATTGGATTTTTCGCCCACTTAGGACCGTCATATAATTACTAAAATAAACGACCATCTCAAGGCCGTTGTATTTTGTGCCGGCGTTTATTGGAAACAACTGCTCATGAGCCGTCGTTTTTATAAATATTTGATTTTTTTTTTCTGACCATTTTTTGACAGTTGGTTTTTCACTTTTATTGCCTATTTGATGGTTTTTTATCCCCTAGCTTTTGTCAGTTTTGCAAGATTGAAAATTGTACAAATTAGGCACTTGAAAAAGAAGAAAAAAGTAGTAGAAAAGATTTTATTAAAGAATAATAATGGCCCAATCTCATTAGGCAGCCAGTAACATGGATGTATTATGTTACAATCTGCATTCAGAAATCTCATGCAAGTATCCGTGACCAATACCCATTTCAACAGCACAGTTGCAAATTTGCTCAGGCAAAGACACGGCAAGTCGATGCTGAGTGACAAGGCCTTGGCGGTTTTCTTCACAATTCCATCATTCCATTCACCCACTAGCCATGCACAAGACGAAAAGAGCCTTTTCTGCCTATGATCCAATTGCTGATTCACCTGATAACATTGAAGCATCAGCATACTGTCGAACAGCTTCGGAAACATATGCAACCTTATCACAATGATAGAAAATAAACGTGAATTAACTTGAAAAATGGTAAAATGCAAACTTGTGATCAAACTGTCGATATTAAGCAATTTCTGTACAAATGTTCACTAAAAGAGTGAAAATTGGTAACAGGACACATATGGCATCTTCTCAACAAGGGAAATTTCATTGATAGAAACATCGAGATTAGACTGAAAATTGGGCCACTATCAGTAAGGGTCTGCTGAAACCTCAATCAAACAGTTGATTTTAAGCAACTCTCATGCAAATGCTCATTAGAAGAAAGGAAATTGACGACAAACCACATACGGCTTTCATTCAACGAGTGCAATTCTGTAGATCAACAGATAGAGATGATCAATATCAGAGCAAAACTTGGCTACTATCAAAACATGCCCAGTGGAATTGCAATCAAACTATTGATATCAACCAATTCCATAAGAATATCTACTAGATAAATAAAAATCAAGAGCATTCCACAACTGGCTTGTAGTGATCAACAGCTAGGATCATCAATATCAGGTGAAAATGGAGCCGCTATAAAAAAAACTGTACTGTGGACACACCAATCAAACAGTGAATTCAATCATTTTTTTCCACACAAACATCCACTGCAATCACAAGCACTGACTACAAGAAGCTAATTCAAACCCTTACTGCAATTTATATTTTGTTTCTGCAAATGGAACATCAGGATTTTATTCTTCTGGACACATGAACTTGATGTACTACTAAAAATCATATTTTTAACACAGTTTTCTAAATTTAGAAACAGAGAAAGTACAGATAGATCACAATCCCAAAACCCATTAATTTTTCAATCCTAACTCCAATCCTATCCCCTTGACCCAGACCAGAACTTTCTTTTTCTACCAAAAAGAAAGAGACCCAGATCGAAAATCGAAGCATTTTACATAGGGGGTTTCTGGGGTGAGCAGATCCGATCAGTTTTGAGAGATTTTCATGTGAGAGAGAAGGGATAGAAACTCACCTGTTGTTATTAAGGACGAGGGAGAGCGAGAGAGATCGATTCAAAGAAGAGTTGCAGAGGAAAGAGAGAAAGAGGGATCAGGAAACGACCGAGAGAAGAAGCATTCGATGACGCCTGGATCAGTCTCTACAGAGCTGGATTTGCTGGATCTTTCTTTTTTAAGATGGAAGGATGTAATCTGCACTGATGTCATTAATCTCCCATAATTTCCTTCCACCCTCTTCCTTGACATCCTCATTGTCAATGAAAGCAGACTCTATTTCCCCTCTCAACTTCTGGGGGAATTCTGGACAATCTCCTTGTCCTTGTATTCATCGTCACCAAAACACTGCACATCAACATCCAAACCAAACCCACAAGTGACATTAAATAAATGACATTGGACACATGCCAGCCTGCAAAAACTAAAAACAAGAGTATAAAACAGTGGACAACAAAACTAACCCAAAATGCAGATTACTTGGGTCAGGTAAAGCAAGTGGAAAATACTCAATCAAGGCCGTTAAAAACTGCCAGATAGATATAAGATTGTGAGGGAGGCCAAAAAAAAAAAAAAAAAAAGAGGCTCATGTTATAAACTTATAGTAGGAATAGGCTAACTTGCATTTTTGCCAACAGTAATGGTCTGTGTTTCCATCACCCACCTACATAAAAAAATAAAAATAAAAAATAAAAAATAAACCATCAAATTCAGAGATCATGTTTTAATAACAAATGAAAGAGACAATAGAATAATAAGATAATGGGTTCACATTTGGGGGCATTTGAATCAGATCCGAATAACACAAAAGAAACTTTACTACAGAAAAAGAGAGTGAGAGAGCAGAGGAAAGCAGAGCATAAACCAAAACAGAACAAAAGATTGATGAATATTTTGTGTGAAAAGGAGGGCACAAGAAGAAAGGGAAGAGACCCACCTCCCCATACAAGACATTGGGCTCAGGGTGAACTTTTATGTGGTAGTCAGTGCCCCATTTGACAGCTTCCATTGCATGACCAAGCTCACCACTTGCAGCCATTTGCTTTCCATGCTCAACTGTGCTCCATGACATCATGGTGATGGTGAAGGGAAGGCCACATTGTCCCCTGCATCATAGTACCCTCCTACTAGATCAACCTGAAAAACATCAACAAAGGGCTGCATCATCAGAGCTCTCTCTCTCTCTCTCTCTCTCTCTCTCTCTCTCTCTCAAGAACAACCCTAATCTCAGGACCAGTTGGGCACTTTGTATCACTTGAACCGGCCATCCACCATACCTATCCACCTCTAGTGGTAGGCCCATAACACCCTCTAATCTTTCTCCATAGAAGTAAATACTGCAACTTTTCCACATTAATTTCACAACCCAAGTAGCAAGACAACATATTCTATTCACAGGTAATCAATCAGTTTCCATAAGAATGAAGTGGGATCGTGAACTGGAAACAAAGAATTGACATGTTGAATTGTCCCATTAAATTGGGGTCAGCTTAAACAGTCATAAAATTTATCTAAACAATAATTGCAACAATGGAAAAACTCAAAAAAGAAAAAGAATTCCCCACAAAGAAAAACATAGTTGGATAAACCCAAGATTCCAATTAAAAATTCCAATGCACCAATCAATATGTTGGACTCGTATTTACCAACTACACTACTTAAGAGATAAATGGGTTACCTATGGTGGACTTGTATTTACCAACTACACTACTTAAAAAATCTCTTTTAAGTGTCCTATAACAATAGAAAGAGCTGTTGATGTGGGAATTACGTCAAAAATACTCAAGCAAATGCAATTGGCAATGAAGCAGACCCCTTTATGTTGCATCTGAAGCCTTTGAGCTCCCAAAATCCCTCTTCAACTCAGCAACCCTTTTCATACAACAGGCCTTTGATTTTCTAGGGACTGCTGCCGCGATCTTCTCCCACCTCATTGGAACATCCTTGGGGAAAGCCTTGAGTGCATTAATTAGATCCATGTAGGTAGTTTCAACTCCCAATTGGTGAGAAATGCAACTATCAAAGAAGAACAACATTAACATGTATGAGACCGTGCATTTGGCCTAGGAGATCCAAAATGTGTTAAAAAGAATGTGTACAACGCCAAATCCAATGTTCATAAATATGATGGAAAAGTGCAAATAAACTAACTATAATCTATCCACTATCACTAGTACATCAGCAAAATTCACATTATGTAAAACAGTACATAGGCATATCACTAAGAACTAAACGAATGTAGTCCTAAAGATGGGTCAATCGATAGTATCACCGACGCCGAGAGTAAGATCTTGAAATGTTTTTCCTCCACCCATCAACTCCACGCTTCCCTCGATGATTTCGTCTACAATGACCTTATAGCATTCTTCCTCCTCGGTTGAAAGACCCCACTCTGCCATAAGCAATATACGTAGACTTCCGTGTAAGATGCATCAACCTACAAGATTGTGCGTCCTAAGGTAGGAGGTCACGCCTTACCTACAAACATTAGCAACACATGAATTTAGTCATTTCTCGATCCAAACACTTAAATAAGTTAAGATATCTACTATTTATAGAAAATTAATGTTTTTACTTGAGAAGAACTGTCGTTATCAGTAGAAGGTTGCATCACTATCTAACCCTGGGAAAGACATGAAAGGATCTACTTCTCCATCTTCTTGCGTTCCCTAGACTCCTCTTCCAGTCATTCCCTCAACTGAATGTTTTGTTCTTTGAGCTCATCCACAGTAGTTTTAATGGCCGCCTGTGATGCCATCTCATATCTCCTATACGGAGTAGAATGATGGATAGCGGTTTTGGACACACCCATTCCTAGGCCCCGTACACAGCCTCGATTATCACGACCAAGAGCCTATTAAAAAAAAAGATTCACATGATTATCACGTCATTTACGGTGATTATCCGGTAAAACAATAAATTGCATGCTCAGGGACCTCCATTGAGGCCCAAGCCCTTCCAACCTGTATATATTCCTATAGAAAAAATGCAAGATAACAAAAGAATAATATTCAAAACATCGATATAAATATCATTGCAATAAACCACTATTTCTTCCGCTATTCCTAGCACTAATTAAGTATCATTCCATACACTGGAAATAAATTACTAATAAAACATTATCTCCTTAAAGTGGAAAAAGAAAATGGAATGGCCATCATCTCAATTCGCAATGCCTAGTGCTTACCCCCATTCAAGGGTTTGGTGTAGTAGCAGGAATGGATTTGAAGGGCTTTTCAATTTTCAATTTCAGTAGTTCTTCATAGTTTTTTGTTACCTGTGAAAGTTGGAATATGCTGTAATGCTATACAATTCCTGATCCAGGTGCAGAGCACCAGAAAAGTAAACAAGCTGGCCTTTCTGGACAGATCAGTCCCACTGAAACATGTTACTTTAAATTCAAACTATTCCAAGTTCATGATCATGATGATGATGATGATGGACCCATGTTTCCACTTAAATGAAATCATCAAACGCATTCTGTCCTTTCAACACTTTTTGTGCCTTGGTCTCTGCTCCCACAAAGCAAAACTTTGTGACAATCTCACTTCTAAATATTTATGATCAACAAAAAACGTAAATAAGAGTAAAAGATAATTCACCTACCAATGCAACCGGATCATGGTTAAGGTCTTTTTCCACAATGGTGGGGTCACGCTGAATCAGCTTATCGATTTCATCCTGAAAAGAATTCAACTCCTTCCAATCAAGAGTTCTACAGAAGAGTACCAAAAGGCAAATGGCATGAAACTTATGATGACTATTCTACATTATATTATGAAAACAACCAGTATACATTTGTATACATGTACAACATGTATGAAGTAACTTCTTACTATGTAAAAGAAAAAAACATTGAAGTAACTTAAATTCTATATGTAGAACCCAAATCCAAAAATAAAGCAACTTAAAATCTTGAGCTCAATTCATAGTTTTCAGAATAAAAACTGTCATTGTTGGGTAAAATGAGATGCCAAAAGCCTTCTGCTTGGATAAGTAGTTTTTACAATTTGTCTTTTTTCATGGAAATATAAAGTTGAGGAGGAGGTTTGGCTTTGGGTTGACAGTGATTCACTCTGCTCTGTAAAACTGGATGACCCCCAAATGTACTACCCACATTTTCTTAAATCAAGATAAATGTCTGGCTGGATAATAGATTCTTTATCGTTAGTAGAAAGATTTTCAATATAGATATAAACAGTTGCAACTCAAGGACTCTTATCAAGGGAAAAAAAGAGTATTATGTTATGTAAAAGATTTATTAGTGTTAAACTGGGATAAATGCCAAATCATTCATGAGAAATAGGGGCGAAAGTGTGCATGAGGGCCTTTTTTCTATCATAATTGGGCCTCTGTGTTGAATAAAAATAGGAATCATGGTCTCAAAAGATAAAAAATCAAAACTGTGTGTGATCTATCTATTTTGGGGTTTGGGTTATCAAAGGTACACGCCACGGATTAATTATGATGACTATTCTGCATTATATTATGAAAGCAACCAGCGGCAGACTTCTTACCAAATATTGATTCCCATTAGCACCATCCTTCCTATGGTGAGATATACTTGCGTCCGAGTGACCAAACCGTCAGGATTTTGCTGCTACTATAAAAAGAAATAACAAAATATGGAGATTAAAATATATTATAAAAGTAAAGTAACATCAATTAAAGTCAACAATACCTACCAACTCTGCCGCCACCCATGCTTGTCCCTTTCTACCAGAAGTATGTGGGCATTTCAGCTCTTTTCTAGCAGCCTTCCTTTTGTCTTAGAGAATGGGCTTGGGACATCGAATTGAGTTCAACAAAACTCTCCCAGTCTTGTTTCTTGACACCCTTGGCTATGTTGGACTTTCTCTCCACATCCATTTGATATTTGTCAATAAATTTCAGCCGGAGATTGGACTTCAAATGAGTGCTACAAATAAGAAAAACCAAGACATAAGTCACAATTAAAAAATTCAAATTACCAAGTAAAATTAAATGAAGTAAATGAACAAGCACTTACACTAACAATCTCCCAGATTACATTTACTTCACATTACATTTACTCTATTTCTTCATAATTAAAGTTTTGTCCTCATGGCTAATGTGCAGGCCGATATTGGTAACCCTTTTGAGGACTGATATTTGTTGTATGATTGACATCTTCTGATGATGAGTTCCATGCAATTCAGTGCATGCTTGCATCATGTGAAGTTAAAAAACAGGAAGGGAAGACGGGAAAGAACAAATCAACAAATCTGTTAGAAAAGAAATCCACCAGTCCATACAATAATTCCATCCAAACAGAAAAACAAAAGAGAGAGAGAGAGAGAGAGAGAGAGAGAGAGAGAGAGAGAGAGAGAGAGAGAGAGAGAGAGAGAGAGAGAGAGAGAGAGAGAGATTAGGGCAACTTATGGAGTAGGAATAATAAATTTTTTTCATAAAAATACTCAAGCACAGATAATTCAACCGATTTATTTGGCATACTTGCAGCATTAAAATCTACACACTCAAGCAGGCAAAATCTCTAAAACATCATTCACAAACGCACACAAAAAAAAAAAAAAACCACATGAGTACACCAAAAAATTGGGAAATGAAGAGATCTACATGACATGAGCTGAAAACAGAGAAGAAAACACAAAAACATGCAAAGGGCAGTGCAGATCATTAAAAAAAAAAAAGTGCTCTACATCATCAGAACCGTCTAAACCCTAAATCGGGCAATAAATCTTTTTGCCATGTAAACAAATTTAGAGAAAAATAATAGAGACAAAACCAACATAGAAGTTTAAGGCAATAAATCGGGCATTATGTAATGAAGTTAAAGGTCTCAATTGCATTTCCACTTTATACCCTTCACTACTTATCTCTTAATCACTTTGTTATGGACCAGTCCAAACAAGAGCAAAGCCTAGCCAAAACAGAGCGTTAGATATACCCTAATATTTGCCCACAAAAGGACCAAAGCCATCCCTATATCAAGTGTAATGGTAGAAATGGTGCATGTCCCTTATGGGAAACACTGGTTGGTCCCCATATTTTTCTATCTGCTTCCAGGCCCCACCATTATTATTCACCAATGGGCTGGTGGTGCTGTGTTTTCCACCCAATGAGTGACCCCCACCATTGTTTCCCAATGATGGGAAGGACTAACTGTTCCAATTGACAATGCTTTCTTTCACTAACAACAAAGAGTGGCAATGTCCTAAGACAAGTTAGTTCTCCAAATCCATAAACCTTTTTTTAGTAGTAAATTAAATAATCTACATGATGAATATGTTTAAGGCCAATCATTTTCTTCACGTTCTTTGTCAACTTCCTTAGACTATTAGTGTTTGCAAGCTGTGTAGGTTGCATATGGTCTCAGGTAGTTATCTAATCCATATATGTGAGACATCAAGGTACCTAAGACGTCTCAACTTGTCTATTAAATTTGGCAAGTGGTCAGTCAATGTGTACCTTAAATCCAATACCCTTAAATACTTCAAGTTTAGGCAAATATTAATATCAACAAAATGAGGTAGACGAAATATTGAACCAAGTTTCTTACATTTCTTCAATGCCTCCAAATCTTTCTGTTCTCTGGCCCATTCATGATTCTGTTCTCTGGATGGACTAATGAATGGAACAGTAAACGGAATTGGGTTGTGTTGGTGCTAAGCATAACTTGCCATGGTAGTGTGTGTGTGTGTTTTTTTTTTTTTTTTTTTTTTTGGTGTTCTACCTAAGGGGCTGGGAACCCGACAGACTCACACACGTGAAGAGTGAAACTCGCACATGTAAGGAGAGAGAATATGCACATATAGGAAATGAGAATTTGCAGATGCAAGCAAGGAGTGTGAGAAGACTAGGATCGATCTGGGTCATCCGGGTGGAGCTTCCACTCCTTTCACTCGAGATCCATTGAGAGACACAGTTAAGAGGATATGGAACACCTAAAATCGCCCATCAAGTCTAACTTTTGAACTAAAGAGGTTAAGCTGACAAGCCATGTCTGTTAGGTTACGGTATTGATATGACAATAGCTTAGATTAGATAAGCATGCTTATTGGCATTCATTGGCTAATCTATTGCTCCCAGGAATTTCATTAAGTAGATTTTAGTGCCCTGCACCTTTGCTAGAGGATACAATGCAGTTATCACATTGGAATGTGGATGCATTATCAGATTGACATTTGGCAGCTTTGCAATTCAAAGCCAAACAAATCTATGCAAGTCACGTCACACAGTAGAAACCACATGGTAGTACTTTTCATAATCAATAACATCATCATCATCATCAACAACAACAATGAAAAAGAGTTATCTCATTATTATTGCAAATTAGCACTATAATGAGACCATATTATGATAAATAACAATGAATGAAAAAAGTTTAAGTAGTCGAGTAGCTACCTTCATTTCTGAATTAAATACAGCCCTCCCATTTGAAATGGTTGTTTGCATCTGTGCTCCACATGATAACATACAAAAATGAATATTCACACTCCCACTCCCAGAAATGTTAAAGGGCTTTTGTTTACTGTTGGATAGGTCAGAATATATTAACTTCTATCAAAAGAGGACGGGAAATCCTCTATACAAAAGAAGAGCTTTTTTGTTGGTTTTGGAAAGCTAACTTAAAGACCAATATGCATGATCTGATCATCAGAATACCAAATCACCAAGGATTACCACGGCAAGATTTCTAAGGATATGAATTTTCCACAAATATGTCATCTCATTAGCACTGTCCATGACTAAATCATGGGCCCCACTTGAAGATACTCAAGTCGTGAGAATTACATCCATGGTCACAAGCTTCAAACAAAGTGAATAAGGACAAAACAAATATCACAACTGTGTGGGAGTATTTTTAGGCTTGGTAGAAGTACCAGTCAGACACGTCCTGATCTCGGCCAGAAGCTCCACCTCGGCCACCTCGGCCAAAGGCTCCAGCTCGGCCAGCTCTGCCAGGAGTTCCATCCCGGCCAGACTACTCCACATCGGCCTAGGATCCCGTCTCGGCCAGGTGTTCCACCTCGGCAGCAGCGCTAGGAGGCTTACCGAGAAGAGATCACCTCGGCACCCCGAGCTCGGTACCTCAGCACCTGAGCTCGGTAACAGTACCAGCTCAGCCAGACATCCCATCTCGGCAGCAGTGCCAGAGAGTCCACCTCGGCAGCAGTGTCAGAATGCTCAATGAAGCAAGTACGGCCCGCCATACCTCTATGGGGACTCAACCACGTTACAGAACGTATTGAGTAATGATAGGCATCGGGCAGAGAGCTGTCAGTAGGTGGATGCGCCCATGTCAAGCCACCAATGTCAGAGCCGCCCATACCACTGATGGGACTCCCCATCACCAAAGTCAGAGGACTTCAGCGACAAATACAAGGAGCAAACTCTATGACCCGGTAAGCAAAAAAGAGAATACACAGACACTCTGCCTCTCTTCTTCTTCTCCATCCTTTGTCTAGTGACAGCACTAACTTAGGCATTCGGAGGGCTTTGCGCTGACAGCAGCAAGGGTCTTCTGACCTTCTCTTCTCTCCCCCTTGCAGGATCTCCGGCGTGTAGTCTTCCCCAAAAGAAGTTCATCATCTATCTAAGTGGGTGTGAAGTTTTTTGCACTTACAACAACCAAGAGTTACGCACAGCACAACTACAGCAATCATAGTTCAAATAAGGCCGAAGAAAACCACTCATAAAACACAACCGTAAGTTCGAACAACACCGCAGAGGATTTTTTTTGGGGTACCCAGCCAAGGGGAATGGGACCGATGAGAGACCCCAGCCAGGGGGAGATAACTCCCGCCCATGCAGGGAGAGACACCTTCTCAAGCAAGGAGAGAACCCAGGAGCTAACCCCGACAAAAAGAACACCATGAAGGAAGTTGAATAGCTCACACCAATGAGTAGCTGCAAATAACCCTACCATTATCAGACTCCAACAATCCACACCTGCAAAGAGAAGAATCATTAGTTCTCATAAATTTTGCAAACTCAAACTTGTAGCTTGCCAACTATAGATCAAGCCAAGGAGTGGAAGTCAAGTAATCTTTTATTTAAACTGTAAATATATGGATATAGAAAAATTGGGATTCATGCGACTCTGTCAAGCCACCCAAGTTACGATGTTCAGTATTGACATTAGGTTGGTGATAAGGATCTGATCATCATTCGTACCATCCATGACTAAATCAGGGCCCTCAATAGAATGTATTCAAATCATGAGGATTACATCCTTAATATAGTTTCCAAACATAAAAATACAACTAAACAAAGTGTCAAACAAGTGAATAGAAAGAAAACGGAGATGACAACTAAGATCGACACAACACACACAACCACAGCATTCAAACTAGTTCAACCAAATCAGGGAAAACCCATCCCAAAGAGCACAATCATAAATTCAAGAAACACCATGCAGGAAGTTGAAATGATCCAATACCATTAAGGAGTTGACAAGATCTCTACAATTCTTAATCCAACTCCAACAATTCACACCTGTAATGAGAAGAATCTTAAGTACTCCTAATTTTTATAATGATCTCAAAACTTATAACTTGCCAACTAAAGACCTATACAACGAGTGGGGAGTCAATTAAAACTATAAATATATATAATATAAATTGGGATTCTTGGGACCCTGTCAAGCCACTCAAGCTAAACTGGTGAGTGTTTGACATCTTAGGGTAGTACTAATGACCAGTGTTCCTACGGACCTAGGGTGAAGTTCAAGATACGTTTTTCTTTATTAAACTTCAAATGCCACAATTCTCCAATAAAGAAAAGAATGGTAAGCAAGATGCAAATTAAAGTTAAAAGAAAAGAAAAGAAAAAAAAAAAAAAAAAAAAAAACCCAATATTGCCCAGTGTTCATTACCTTTTTCCTTCCCAATGTGTGTGCAAGCGATCGTCTTCTCTGCGTGTGCAAGTGGTCTTCTCCCTAGAGTGTGCTGGGTTCACTCTAATTTAAGTTGGGTCATTCAAGGGCCCAGCCACCTTGGTTTGTATAAAAAATTATAAAAAAAAAAAAAAACTATAATACTTGGCAAATTCTCCAAAACTAAATCCATTTTACTGGCATCAATTTTTTCCCCATTTACACACTTTAGCCCAACTATGCCAATTCAATCACTTCACAAACACGTAGTCCCCTTGGACCAACATTATTTTTTACTTCTAATATATTTTAGTTTACAAACATAAATAATAATAATAATAATAATAATAATAAAATGATGCATGGGTATGATTAAGCACTTACATTACACTGAAACACTCAATCTACAAGGAAATACACCTTACTATATAAATAAGAAAAAAATTTTGTAGCTGAATATGGTTGAAAAAAAACATAAAAATTTATGCAAAGCTTGTTGAGAATTACACAAATATGATTGGTTGAAAACAGAATCTCATACTAGTCTAAGGAGACGGAAAATAACAATCAGAATGATATACATACACAAAAGTTTTAGTAAGCATGATGACAAGTTATAAGAGTCCACTATCTCAGGAATAAAAAACAGGGGAGGTTGAGTAAAGTGTTCTATGCCTCTAAATGCAAGCAAGTAGCGCCTTCAGTCACCATCGACCTAGCAACTTCATGTAGGCCCATGGCCATATGTGATCTGTGCCAAATAAAGGTTTGGAAAACATTAAAAAAAAAAAATAATAAGCAGCCACTAAAGATGTGGATGAACAAGAGAGAAAGTGGAGAAGGTGCCTATCAAATGAACTTGTTGGAAGAATAAGATTCACTTGCCTGATTCCCCCTCATGGGCATGTGATTTGTTTAGGAGAAGAAGAATAAGAAGATGCTGAATGATTAGCAGGAGGCCAAAAGGAGCTTCTTGTCGTGTCTGTGGCATCCCTCCCTATCTTCTTCAATCGATAAAACGATCCCTATCTTCTTCTTTCTTCTACTGTTCTTGGATCTAGATTGTTAATCTCGATGTATGGAAGATGCGCTACCTTATGCCAGTCCTGGCCCTTACGGAATCGCAGTTTTCTTTCTAAAACAGGGCATTCATCTATCTGCAATAAATCGAGATTTCCGAGGCGTTTCAAACCATTTGGCAGAGTCGTTATTCCTGGGCATTTCCGAATCTCTATTCGTTCAAGCAGTGTTAGGTCTCCCATCGACTCTGGCAAAGAGCTGATACCAGGGCAATTTGCAATCCTCAAATAAGTGAGTGACTTGAGGTTTTTCACGGACTCTGGCAAAGACCACATACCAGGGCAATCAGTAATACTTAACCAAGTGAGTGATGTGAAGTTTTTCATGGACCCTAGCAACCTCGTCATATCCGGACACCCTGAAACAGTCAATGACTCCATTGATTTGAGATTTTCCAATGAAACTAGAGAAGACCACAGCTTTGGACAGCCCTCAATTCCAAGTGAGGTGAGGTTTTGCAGCATATCAGCCGATATGGACTCTAAATTTCGACAGGACTTGATGGTCAAGGACCTGAGAGAGGTCAACACAATCCCATCTCCTGGAGATGAGATTTGCTTCTCACACGAGGATTTTATTCTCAACACCTCAAGAGAGTTTAGAGGAGGAGGAGATCGCTGCTGCTGCAATCCATCCGGCAATGATAGCTCCAGATCATTACAACCTTCAATAACCAGTTCTTTGAGAGCAAGGAGATTCTCCAACTGTTTTGATAGGGAAATTAATTTTGGGCAATTGATAATTTCCAAGGTGTGTAGGCCGGTATGATTTGGCCCTAATTCTCCTGGCAAATGCATGACCTCTGGTAACCCTTTGATAGAGAGCTTAGAAAGCGTAGTGTAGTTGGCCACCACCCACTCTAATAACATTTCATTGCTTTCAGATATACTTAAATATATAGATGATGCAAGAAGATGGGGCAACCGAGTCATCCTTGGGCATCCACGGACGGAGAATTCGATGAAGGGACAGAGTACCACATGCTCGTTATCATTTGATGCTTTAAGTGACAATCTCTCCAAATTACGCATGTTCTCAAGGCGGACACTTCGTAGCGAATGGGATGTGGAAAACTCTATCTTGTCGCAACTCAGACTGGACATGTGTAACATTCCAAGAGCTGGTAGAAGAAGCTGAGGCAAGCAAATCAATTTTGGGCAATTATGGATTTGTAAATTACGAAGGGAACCGAAGATCATTTCACCCGCTTCTTGGACTGACCATCTTTCCAAATTTGGCATACGAAAGACGCTGAGTTCCGTCAGTGACTTGGATGCGGGTATCTCTATCTTATCCCAACCCACATTACTAATCTCAAGACTTGTAAGACTCGACAAATGACGAAGCCACGGAATATATGTTAGTTTTGGACAATCATTGATACTCAAAATACGGAGGCCTTGTAAGATCACTTGCTCATCTCCTTCTCTTCCCTGCTCATCACCATCACCGTCCTCTTGTTGAGATGACCATCCCTCCAAATCGAACATTGAGAGGAGTTGAAGGCGTTTTAAACATGGAAATATTTCTTTGCTATTGTCGCTCCCATCAAACTCAACAATGTATTTTACAGCACTCATCCTACTAAGTTGAAGCGATTCAAGCAAAGGTAGCCGCCAAAGAGGTGGCAGGTGCTCACATCTATCACAATCCGACAGTTTCATATCAGTTAGATTTGTAAGCATCTTCATCCAATTTGGAAATTTCATACCCATGTAATTCTCAACAGCTAGTTTCTTTAGTCTTGAGTGGGGTTCGAGGTTCTCAATCACTTCCTCTGAATTTCCCGTACCATCATCCGAATACCAGGATAACTCTAGAGAATGGAGGTGTTTCTTCGCTTTTAAATTAGCTTCACGAGCACATTCACCATTTCTCACATTGTGAAGCCCTCTAATGCTGAAATCCCCGCAGAGCTGATTTAAACCCTTCAACTCTTCTATTCCAGGTCCACTCTCTTCACCAACAACAAAAGCAGGCAACGTTCTAAGACAATTTAACTCACCAATCCCTTTTGGTAATAAGATGGGATTAGGTTGAAATACTCCATTCCATTCAATATGTCTGAGGCTAATCATTCTCTTCATGTTCTTTGGCAACATCCTTATCCTGGTGTGTCTGATCATCAATGTTTGCAAGCTATATAAGTTGCATATGGTCTCAGGTAGTTCTGTAATAGATGTACGTGAGACGTCAAGGTAACGAAGATGTTTCAACTTGTCTATTGAATTTGGCAAGTAGGAAATATCAATGTGATTTAAACCCAACACCCTTAGCCACGTCAAACTAAGGCAAGCATTAATATCAACAAAACGACGTGGATAAATTGACATTGAACGCAGTTTCTCACATTTCTTCAGTGCCTCCAAATTCCCTGGTTCTCGTGCCCATTTATTATCTTGCACTCTTAAGTGGCGAGTTTCTTTAGGAACAGTATCCGTGGAAGCTTTCACGATAAAGCATTCTTTTTCTCCAACAAATCTGACAAGATCATGTATGAGGTCATGCATCGTGTAATGTTCCTCTTCGTCAAAAAAAGGTTCATTAGGCTTCTGAAATAAGGACCTTTGCAACAATTGATTGAAATAACCTTCGGCTTTTTCTTCCAAGAGTTCATTTTCTTCATCAGAATGGATGAAGCCTAGGGCTATCCATTGCTTGATTAGTTTATGCTTGACAAATGAATGCCCTTTGGGAATTACAGCACAGAAAGCAAAGCACTGCTTCAAAGATGGTGTCAAATGATCATAGCTCAATTGCAATATGGGTAAAATTTCTCCATCACTATCTTGTGGCTTCCAAAGATTACTACTATCTCTCACAGACTCCCACTCATTTACAGTTTCTTTAGAAGACATCAAGCCTCCTAAAGTTCTGATTGCCAGAGGAAGACCACGACACTTTTCTACCATTTCCTGTCCAATTGCTACACACATTGGAGGTAGGTTTGCCAGTTTCTGGAACAAATTCCAAGCTTCCTCGTTTGATAGTATTCCCAAACGAGGTCTAGGAACAGCATGCATGATTTTCGCAACTGCATCATGTCGAGTGGTCACTAATAGTTTGCTTCCATTAGCACCACATGTCAACAATCCTTTTAACCTGTCCCATTCATTAGCCTTGTCATTCCAGACATCATCCAAAACAAGTAAATATCTCTTACCACTTAGCTCCTTTTGAAGACGAGTCTGTAATAGCTCCATGCTCAATTGCTCAGTCGGACCCTTAATTGCAGATTCTAGAATTTCTTTCAGAAGCTTTCCCACATCAAAATTCTCAGAGACATAGACCCACATCCTCAACTCCTTGAAATGATTCACCACTTGTTCATCATTATATACCAATTGAGCCAATGTGGTCTTACCCAGTCCACCCATGCCAACTATGGGAATCACAGAGAGGTCCTCTTCATTTTCTGATTCTGATTTGATTAACAAATCTATTAAATCTGCTTTCTCAGTGTCCCTCCCATAAACCTCCAATGTAATTTTAGAGCAAGTCTCTCTCGCTCTTGAGATCCGAGGCTGACTGTCTACAACTCCCTCTGTGAAACTGAAAAGAGATCTCTCTTTGGCAATGTGCTCGAAATTCTTTCTCAGCTTTTGCATCTTATGTGCCATCTTGAAACGAAAGACAGGTGGGTAGAATAAATTGCCTACCTTTCCTCGCATGCCAGCAGCTTGATTCTCAACCTTTCTCCGCAGAGCTTCGATTCTGAACTCATCTAACACATCTTCCGCATCGTGAGCAGCATCTTTAATCTTTCGAAGCCAATTTTTTACAGTCATTTCTTTAACTTGTCGCCTTTCAGCATCTTGAAGCACGGCTTCAATCGTCTCCAGATAGCTCTGGAGCTTGTCTTTCTCCTTCTTAACACCCCACAACAACCAGAATTCATTTAGAACAAGGGACTTCAGGGTGCTCAACACCTCTTTCAGAACGGCAGAGGCAACTACTAATCCTGCCATACCCTCTTCTCTCACAACAAGAAGAAAAAAGATAATCAAAGGAAGGGAGGGAAATGGAAACAACAGAAGATTTGCGCAGAGCAAATGCAGATGGATGGATGCGTATGCATATGCTTCAACAGGAAATCCACTTTATCACTAATCTATCTAAGAACCGGACTCCATTACTTTTCATGAAAGTTCCAGGAAAGTTCCTGGGTGCTACACCTACAGTACACAGTCGACATTGAAATAGTGAATGGGGCCACTCAATGAAAATTTGAACCTATCCTAATCAGTTCCTCCAACTTTGGCTCAAATAAAAGTCACGCTTTTTTGTGTTTTATACTAGAAAAACTATTTTAAGAATTCGAAGAAAAGTATGAAAATATTTAATAAAAAAATTAAAATTTATTTTTCAAGTTTGTATTAATTATATTATTATTCATAAATGCTCAATTTGGTTTTTGAAGAATTCTCTTCTCCAAATAGGAGGATGAAGAGCTCTCATCCAGACCCTTCATAATGTAGGACCCCCTCAACCTAATTACATGTATGGATACAAGACTAACATGGAATAAATCTAATAAATCTTTTTCTTCTTTTTTCTCAAAATCATTTTTCATTTATGGATGTCTCCCTTTGGGTCTATTATAATTACAAGGGAACTGAAGTTGAGAACTCCACAATGAGGCATTTCAAGAAGGATGTCATCACTTCGAGTGATATATTCTCCAATTTTACTTTAATAGGAGTGGAAATCATCTTCAACATGGTTGATAATATTATTAACACAATTTAATATTTTACTAATAATTTTTTTAATTTCCTAATGTGCCCAATTCCACCATCAGTTGACAATTGTCTTGATTGATTATGTATAAAACATGTCAGTAAAAAATAAATAGAACTAATGGTTCTACAAAATATAAATGTCATTAGATCATCCTAACCCCTTTAGCTATGGCCCTCAAATTTAATGATTTTAGAATGCATCATGTTTTTTTTCTAGTTTCAATCAAACAGTGAGTAATGAATGGATAAGTGTTGAATTTGTGTTTGCGGCAATTCAAGGTCGGGGTATTTTTTGAAGGTGGTAACTTAATCATAGGCGGGCCGGTAACCAACAAATTATGCTTCTAATCAAAATATCTCTATGTATGTAGAATCGGATCTATGAATTTGCATATTGTATCAAATTACATATTGGAGTTGCTGGAGCGAATTCATTAAATTTGAATTTCGAATTAAGTGAATCAAAAATGAATTAAATGGGGTTACCCATTGAATTTTCGAATTGGGTCAAGTGTCAACCATGAACTTCGAATTCAAATTTGGATAGATTGAACTGCGAATTATGTAATTATGGACTTCAATGAGGCTCTTAAATCCACAGTAAGAGAATAACTTGACTATGTTTGAAGTTTAGGATTTCAACTTATACTTGATTTGTGTTAAGCCCGGGCTTGTTTGGCAATTCTACTTGTAGAGTCAAGTATGGTAAAGTCTCATTTCTCAAAAAAAAAAAAAAAAACCACACCAAAAGCATTTTAATTCAAATTTCCCACCACATTTCTAAAAAAAAAAAAGTAAAAAACAACCTCATTTCTTCACTAAAAAATAAAAAAAAAACACCATTTTTCAATAAAAAAATTTCACCATAAATAACAAAAAATAAAATACATCAAGCAGGAGTTCAAGGTGCAATGATCTCCCCATAAAAAAAAAAAAAAAAAAAAAAAGGTGTTTCATTCTGTTTAATGTTTTTCAATAGATTGAAGAAGTGAAAGTAATCACTCTGGCGCTTTAACTTTCACCAGTTATGAAGCAGATGAGAAAATGCTAAATGCAGACAACAGCTCTAGTCATAATAAGGTGCCTTGGCAGGGTACCCTCTTGCCAGCTAGCTGATAAGAAATGTGTGGACAATGTTTAAAGGAGCAGACACAGGTAATTGTAGATGACTTTGACTTGTTGACTTGGGAAAAGGACAAAGATATTGAATCGTGGGAAAAGTTTAGGAAAATTGGAAATCATGGGAGAAGTTTAGGAATAAATCACTTGTCAGTCAAAAGAAAATGCAAACGTAAGATGAGAAAAATTCCGACGGCAGAGTTGTCAGTCTACAAAGGAAAATGCTATGGTAACGTGAGAATGGCTAGATTCGTACTTATTTTTGCTGAATAGCCCGTTCGGTAATTCTATGTGTAAATTAAAATATAGTAAAAAAGAAAAAATAAAGAGAGAATAAAATATAAAAAAATTATAGTTGTGTGGTATTTTATTTTTAGTTATTTGGTATTGAATCTTTTTTACTTTTTGTATTAAAAAGTAGAGTCTTTTTTATTTTTTAGTAGAGAAAGAATATTGCATTTTCACTTATTATTAAAAAGATTGAGGGAATTTTAAATTAAAGTGTTATTGACGTAACCCTTTGTCTGAAAAATAAAAGCTTTACTTGATTTTTACTAATCTAGTAAAGTGCCAAACGATAATCAAAATGACGAAAAAAGTGAGATTTTAAAATCTATGCAGTTCCAGTTGCTCTATACAGACCCCCATCCTTCTTTTAAACCATCTACTTCCCTCCCAATTTTTGTAAGTCCCTCCCATCTCAACCTCTGCAACTCTTCTCATTCTTCCCACACTCCTCTCACTCGTCTCCCACTCATGCCTTCCGTTCGTTTTTTTTTTTTTTTTTCTCGAGTTCGTTTGGCCACCGAGGGCCGAACCAATCCCGCTGCATGCAGCCAAACAAATGTGATCGGTTCGGCCTTGAGTGGCCGAACGGTCCCGAGAACAAAAAAAACAAACAAACAAACGACAGGAGGAGGAGGAGAGATGGGGGTGAAAGGGAAAGCCCAAACAACCATTGCCAAAGCCAACAAACATCCATTGCCTTAAAAATAAACAAGAAATATGAAAATTGGGAGAATGAGGGAGTGATTTACCTTAAGGGAGCCTTAGCTTCACAATGAGAGTGAGTGAGGAAGCAAGGAGAGTAAGGAGGAGAGAAGAGAATGAGTGAGGGAGAGAAGATAATGCTTAGGGGGAGTGAGGGAGTGTGAGGGAGAGTTGAGAATGAGGCATGGTGCCTGCTCTCTCTTCTTCTCTGGTAGAGTGTGATGGAGAATTGAGAATTATGGGGTGTAAGGAAAATTGAGTGTTAGCTAATTCATTGGGTGATGGACAAAACATGGACTTTTATTTTCTATGTACTTGATAGATGGACTGCCCAGATGAAGTATCAAGGCAGGAATTTGACGGAACTTGAAATTGAGTGGGTGATAAGTCTACAAAATGAGGTTAAAAGGCCATTATTTCATGTGAATTTATAGACTTAATTAAGACAAATTACATCATTATCCCCCATAATTTCACACATTTGAGCATAAAAGTGGACTTATAATGAAAATTATCTAAAAACCCTTAATTTTGCATGAATTTATGAGATTAGTATTTTTCATCACCCATGGGTCCCATTAAATAGATCTAAAGCATTGTCGCCCTATTGCATCAATTTCATTAGTTCATCTTGCATTAGGTAGGGCTCATGCATC
>QPKB01000009.1:4534635-4598496 GCA_003546025.1 Camphora micrantha | reverse complement strand
ATGCAACGCTTATCCTTTCAGTTTTAAACACCCAAGTGATAAACTGTTAACCCCTCTGTGCAATGAAATGACCTTTTTCTCCTAAGGCATCTGATTCTGACATCCTTCATTGATGCTTCCCACATAAGATGCCACACTTGATCGCCCAAATTTTTCTGCCTACTGTTGCGGATTTGCTCCAGTATATCCCAATTTTCATTTTCTTTTTGACCAATTGCGGCCACTTTCATTTTGGAGGTGCCTGTATCTAGTTCTTTAAACAAAAAGCCGTGTGTTTTGTAACAAATTTGAGAAAACAATTTACGCTATACAACCACTTGAAACATAGTTGTCATTTCACATCCATTACTTGTTTCAATGTTGCCATCTATGTTAAGTGGAAAAATATGATGTTATGATCGCTATGTCCTCAGCTACTATCCATATTATGTAAAGCATCTTGTATTTAAAAATAAGAGATTCTATGGTGTTGACTAAGTGGGGGCTTCCGTGCAGTTGGATTTAGTTGACCACTCACGCATACATTTACTTGATCCAATCCATTCACATCACACTTTCACTCCAATCAAAGTGACATATATTATTGGATTTCTCGCTGTGTAAAAACATGATTAACTCTATAGTAGTAACCAATCGGAGTCGGTTTTTATGCATTGATCAACTCAATGGTGTATGTCACTTCCAGGGATTGAACTAGACTTGAGGGCGCCACATGGGTCAACTAAACTCATTCACATTGAAACTCGTGTACATGATAAACGTAGCTACCGCATTATCAACCGTAGTGGTTGAAACCGTTTCACTATTTGTAAATAATGATGCTGCAGTCTAAAATCTATTAGAGTCAAGTAATTTTAATTTAAGATATTAATTTTCCTTTTTGTTCTCCTCAATAGCCTTTTCTAAAGTTTTCTCTACCCTTCAAATCACTGAAAAAATAAATATAAAATTTGCTACCACAAGATTGGATTTTTTGCCCACTTAGGACCGTCATTTAATTACTAAAATAAACGACCATCTCAAGGCCGTTTTATTTTGTGCCGGCGTTTATTGGAAACAACTGCTCATGAGCCGTCGATTTTATAAATATTTGATTTTTTTTTTCTGACCATATTTTGACCGTTGGTTTTTCACTTTTATTGCCTATTTAATGGTTTTTTATCCCCTAGCTTTTGTCAGTTTTGCAAGATTGAAAATTGTACAAATTAGGCACTTGAAAAAGAAGAAAAAAGTAGTAGAAAAGATTTAATTAAAGAATAATAATGGCCCAATCTCATTAGGCAGCCAGTAACATGGACGTATTATGTTACAATCTGCATTCAGAAATCTCATGCAAGTATCCGTGACCAATACCCATTTCAACAGCACAGTTGCAAATTTGCTCAGGCAAAGACACGGCAAGTCGATGCTGAGTGACAAGGCTTTGGCGGTTTTCTTCACAACTCCATCATTCCATTCACCCACTAGCCATGCACAAGACGAAAAGAGCCTTTTCTGCCTATGATCCAATTGCTGATTCACCTGATAACATTGAAGCATCAGCATACTGTCGAACAGCTTCGGAAACATATGCAACCTTATCACAATGATAGAAAATAAACGTGAATTAACTTGAAAAATGGTAAAATGCAAACTTGTGATCAAACTGTCGATATTAAGCAATTTCTGTACAAATGTTCACTAAAAGAGTGAAAATTGGTAACAGGACACATACGGCATCTTCTCAACAAGTGAAATTTCATTGATAGAAACATCGATATCAGACTGAAAATTGGGCTACTATCAGTGTCTGCCGAAACCTCAATCAAACGGTTGATTTTAAGCAACTCTCATGCAAATGCTCATTAGAAGAAAGGAAATTGACGACAAACCACAATGGCTTTCATTCAATGAGTGCAATTCTGTGGATCAACAGATAGAGATGATAAATATCAGAGCAAAACTTGGCTACTATCAAAAAATGCCCAGTGGAATTGCAATCAAACTATTGATATCAACCAATCCCATAAGAATATCTACCAGATAAATAAAAATCAAGAACATTCTACAACTGGCTTGTAGTGATCAACAGCTAGGATCATCAATATCAGGTGAAAATGGAGCCACTAAAAAACTGTTCTGTGGACACACCAATCAAACAGTGAATTCAATCATTTTTTTCCACACAAACATCCACTGCAATCACAAGCACTGACTACAAGAAGCTAATTCAAACCCTTACTGCAATTTATATTTTGTTTCTGCAAATGGGACATCAGGATTTTATTCTTCTGGACACATGAACTTGATGTACTACTAAAAATCATATTTTTAACACAGTTTTCCAAATTTAGAAACAGAGAAAATACAGATAGATCACAATCCCAAAACCCATTAATTTTTCAATCCTAACTCCAATCCTATCCCCTTGACCCAGACCAGAACTTTCTTTTTCTACCAAAAAGAAAGAGACCCAGATCGAAAATCGAAGCATTTTACATAGGGGGTTTTTGGGGTGAGCAGATCCGATCAGTTTTGAGAGATTTTCATGTGAGAGAGAAGGGATAGAAACTCACCTGTTGTTATTAAGGACGAGGGAGAGCGAGAGAGATCGATTCAAAGAAGAGTTGCAGAGGAAAGAGAGAAAGAGGGATCAGGAAACGACCGAGAGAAGAAGCATTCGATGACGCCTGGATCAGTCTCTACAGAGCTGGATTTGCTGGATCTTTCTTTTTTAAGATGGAAGGATGTAATCTGCACTGATGTCATTAATCTCCTGTAATTTCCTACCACCCTCTTCCTTGACATCCTCATTGTCAATGAAAGCAGACTCTATTTCCCCTGTCAACTTCTGGGGGAATTCTGGACAATCTCCTTGTCCTTGTATTCATCATCACCAAAACACTGCACATCAACATCCAAACCAAACCCACAAGTGACATTAAATAAATGACATTGGACACATGCCAGCCTGCAAAAACTAAAAACAAGAGTATAAAACAGTGGACAACAAAACTAACCCAAAATGCAGATTACTTGGGTCAGGTAAAGCAAGTGGAAAATACTCAATCAAGGCCGTTAAAAACTGCCAGATAGATATAAGATTGTGACGGAGGCCAGAAAAAAAAAAAAAAAAAGAGGCTCATGTTATAAACTTATAGTAGGAATAGGCTAACTTGCATTTTTGCCAACAGTAATGGTCTGTGTTTCCATCACCCACCTACATAAAAAAATAAAAATAAAAATAAAAAATAAACCATCAAATTCAGAGATCATGTTTTAATAACAAATGAAAGAGACAATAGAATAATAAGATAATGGGTTCACATTTGGGGGCGTTTGAATCAGATCCGAATAACACAAAAGAAACTTTACTACAGAAAAAGAGGGTGAGAGAGCAGAGGAAAGCAGAGCATAAACCAAAACAGAACAAAAGAATGATGAATATTTTGTGTGAAAAGGAGGGGACAAGAAGAAAGGGAAGAGACCCACCTCCCCCATACAAGACATTGGGCTCAGGGTGAACTTTTATGAGGTAGTCAGTGCCCCATTTGACAGCTTCCATTGCATGACCAAGCTCACCACTTGCAGCCATTTGCTTTCCATGCTCAACTATGCTCCATGACATCATGGTGATGGTGAAGGGAAGGCCACATTGTCCCCTGCATCATAGTACCCTCCTACTAGATCAACCTGAAAAACATCAACAAAGGGCTGCATCATCAGAGCGCTCTCTCTCTCTCTCTCTCTGTCTCTCTCTCTCTCTCTCTCAAGAACAACCCTAATCTCAGGGCCAGTTGGGCACTTTGTATAACTTGAACCGGCCATCCACCATACCTATCCACCTCTAGTGGTAGGCCCATAACACCCCCTAATCTTTCTCCATAGAAGTAAATACTGCAACTTTTCCACATTAATTTCACAACCCAAGTAGCAAGACAACATATTCTATTCACAGGTAATCAATCAGTTTCCATAAGAATGAAGTGGGATCGTGAACTGGAAACAAAGAATTGACATGTTGAATTGTCCCATTAAATTGGGGTCAGCTTAAACAGTCATAAAATTTATCTAAACAATAATTGCAACAATGGAAAAACTCAAAAAAGAAAAAGAATTCCCCACAAAGAAAAATATAGTTGGATAAACCCAAGATTCCAATTGAAAATTCCAATGCACCAATCAATATGTTGGACTCGTATTTACCAACTACACTACTTAAGAGATAAATGGGTTACCTATGGTGGACTTGTATTTACCAACTACACTACTTAAAAAATCTCTTTTAAGTGTCCTATAACAATAGAAAGAGCTGTTGATGTGGGAATTACGTCAAAAATACTCAAGCAAATGCAATTGGCAATGAAGCAGACCCCTTTATGTTGCATCTGAAGCCTTTGAGCTCCCAAAATCCCTCTTCAACTCAGCAACCCTTTTCATACAACAGGCCTTTGATTTTCCAGGGACTGCCGCTGCAATCTTCTCCCACCTCATTGGAACATCCTTGGGGAAAGCCTTGAGTGCATTAATTAGATCCATGTAGGTAGTTTCAATTCCCAATTGGTGAGAAATGCAACTATCAAAGAAGAACAACATTAACATGTATGAGACCGTGCATTTGGCCTAGGAGATCCAAAAAATGTGTTAAAAAGAATGTGCACAACACCAAATCCAATGTTCATAAATATGATGGAAAAGTGCAAATAAACTAACTATAATCTATCCACTGTCACCAGTACATCAGCAAAATTCACATAACGTAAAACAGTACATAGGCATATCACTAAGAACTAAACGAATGTAGTCCTAAAGATGGGTCAATCGATAGTATCGCCGACGCCGAGAGTAAGATCTTGAAATGTTTTTCCTTCCCCCATCAACTCCACGCTTCCCTCGATGATTTCGTCTACAATGACCTTATAGCATTCTTCCTCCTCGGTTGAAAGACCCCACTCTGCCATAAGCAATACACGTAGACTTCCGTGTAAGATGCATCAACCTACAAGATTGTGCGTCCTAAGGTAGGAGGTCACGCCTTACCTACAAACACTAGCAACACATGAATTTAGTCATTTCTTGATCCAAACACTTAAATAAGTTAAGATATCTATCATTTATAGAAAATTAATGTTTTTACTTGAGAAGAACTGCCGTTATCAGTAGAAGGTTGCATCACTATCTAACCCTGGGAAAGACATGAAAGGTTCTACTTCTCCATCTGCTTGCGTTCCCTAGACTCCTCTTCCAGTCATTCCCTCAACTGAATGTTTTGTTCTTTGAGCTCATCCACAGTAGTTTTAATGGCCGCCTGTGATGCCATCTCATATCTCCTATACGGAGTAGAATGATGGATAACGGTTTTGGACACACCCATTCCTAGGCCTCGTACACAGCCTCGATTATCACGACCAAGAGCCTATTAAAAAAAAAGATTCACATGATTATCACGTCATTTACGGTGATTATCCGGTAAAACAAAAAATTGCATGCTCAGGGACCTCCATTGAGGCCCAAGCCCTTCCAACCTGTATATATTCCTATAGAAAAAATGCAAGATAACAAAAGAATAATATTCAAAACATCGATATAAATATCATTGCAATAAACCACTATTTCTTCCGCTATTCCTAGCACTAATCTAAGTATCATTCCATACACTGGAAATAAATTACTAATAAAACATTATCTCCTTAAAGTGGAAAAAGAAAATGGAATGGCCATCATCTCAATTCACAATGCCTAGTGCTTACCCCCATTCAAGGGTTTGGTGTAGTAGCAGGAAGAGATTTGAAGGGCTTTTCAATTTTCAATTTCAGTAGTTCTTCATAGTTTTCTGTTACCTGTGAAAGTTGGAATATGCTGTAATGCTATACAATTCCTGATCCAGGTGCAGAGCACCAGAAAAGTAAACAAGCTGGCCTTTATGGACAGATCAGTCCCACTGAAACATGTTACTTTAAATTCAAACTTTTCCAAGTTCATGATCATGATGATGATGATGATGGACCCATGTTTCCACTTAAATGAAATCATCAAACGCATTCTGTCCTTTCAACACTTACTGTGCCTTGGTCTCTGCTCCCACAAAGCAAAACTTTGTGACAATCTCACTTCTAAATATTTATGATCAACAAAAAACGTAAATAAGAGTATAAGATAATTCACCTACCAATGCAACCAGATCATGGTTAAGGTCTTTTTCCACAATGGTGGGGTCACGCTGAATCAGCTTATCGATTTCATCCTGAAAAGAATTCAACTCCTTCCAATCAAGAGTTCTACAGAAGAGTACCAAAAGGCAAATGGCATGAAACTTATGATGACTATTCTACATTATATTATGAAAACAACCGGTATACATTTGTATACATGTACAACATGTATTAAGTAACTTCTTACTATGTAAAAGAAAAAAACAATGAAGTAACTTAAATTCTATATGTAGAACCCAAATCCAAAAATAAAGCAACTTAAAATCTTGAGCACAATTCATAGTTTTCAGAATAAAAACTGTCATTGTTGGGTAAAACGAGATGCCAAAAGCCTTCTGCTTGGATAAGTAGTTTTTACAATTTGTCTTTTTTCATGGAAATATAAAGTTGAGGAGGAGGTTTGGCTTTTGCTTGACATTGATTCACTCTGCTCTGTAAAACTGGATGACCCCCAAATGTACTACCCACATTTTCTTAAATCAAGATAAATGTCTGGCTGGATAATAGATTCTTTATTGTTAGTAGAAAGATTTTCAATATAGATATAAACAGTTGCAACTCAAGGACTCTTATCAAGGGAAAAAAAGAGTATTATGTTATGTAAAAGATTTATTAGTGTTAAACTGGGATAAATGCCAAACCATTCATGAGAAATAGGGGCGAAAGTGTGCATGAGGGCCTTTTTTCTATCATAATTGGGCCTCTGTGTTGAATAAAAATAGGAATCATGGTCTCAAAAGATAAAAATCAAAACTGTGTGTGATCTATCTATTTTGGGGTTTGGGTTATCAAAGGTGCACCCCACGGATTAATTATGATGACTATTCTGCATTATATTATGAAAACAACCAGCGGCAGACTTCTTACCAAATATTGATTCCCATTAGCACCATCCTTCCTATGGTGAGATATACTTGCGTCCGAGTGACCAAACCATCAGGATTTTGCTGCTACTATAAAAAGAAATAACAAAATATGGAGATTAAAATATATTATAATAGTAAAGTAACATCAATTAAAGTCAACAATACCTACCAACTCTGCCGCCACCCATGCTTGTCCCTTTCTACCAGAAGTATGTGGGCATTTCAGCTCTTTTCTAGCAGCCTTCCTTTTGTCTAAGAGAATGGGCTTGGGACATCGAATTGAGTTCAACAAAACTCTCCCAGTCTTGTTTCTTGACACCCTCGGGTATGTTGGACTTTCTCTCCACATCCATTTGATATCTGTCTATAAATTTCAGCCGGAGATTGGACTTCAAATGAGTGCTACAAATAAGAAAAACCAAGACATAAGTCGCAATTAAAAAATTCAAATTACCATGTAAAATTAAATGAAGTAAATGAACAAGCACTTACACTAACAATCTCCCAGATTACATTTACTTCACATTACATTTACTCTATTTCTTCATAATTAAAGTTCTGTCCTCATGGCTAATGTGCAGGCCGATATTGGTAACCCTTTTGAGGACTGATATTTGTTGTATGATTGACATCTTCTGATGATGAGTTCCATGCAATTCAGTGCATGCTTGCATCATGTGAAGTTAAAAAAACAGGAAGGGAAGACAGGAAAGAACAAATCAACAAATCTGTTAGAAAAGAAATCCACCAGTCCATACCATAATTCCATCCAAACAGAAAAACAAAAGAGAGAGAGAGAGAGAGAGAGAGAGAGAGAGAGAGAGAGAGAGAGAGAGAGAGAGAGAGAGAGAGAGATTAGGGCAACTTATGGAGTAGGAATAATAAATTTTTTTCATAAAAATACTCAAGCACAGATAATTCAACCGATTTATTTGGCATACTTGCAGCATTAAAATCTACAAACTCAAGCAGGCAAAATCTCTAAAACATCATTCACAAACGCACACAAAAAAAAAACCACATGAGTACACCAAAAAATTGGGAAATGAAGAGATCTACATGAGATGAGCCGAAAACAGAGAAGAAAACACAAAAACATGCAAAGGGCAGTGCAGATCATTAAAAAAAAAAAAGTGCTCTACATCATCAGAACCGTCTAAACCCTAAATCGGGCAATAAATCTTTTTCCCATGTATATAAATTTAGAGAAAAATAATAGAGACAAAACCAACATAGAAGTTTAAGGCAATAAATCGGGCATTATGTAATGAAGTTAAAGGTCTCAATTGCATTTCCACTTTATACCCTTCGCTACTTATCTCTTAATCACTTTGTTATGGACCAGTCCAAACAAGAGCAAAGCCTAGCCAAAACAGAGCGTTAGATATACCCTAATATTTGCCCACAAAAGGACCAAAGCCATCCCTATATCAAGTGTAATGGTAGAAATGGTGCATGTCCCTTATGGGAAACACTGGTTGGTCCCCATATTTTTCTATCTGCTTCCAGGCCCCGCCATTATTATTCACCAATGGGCAGGTGGTGCTGTGTTTTCCACCCAATGAGTGACCCCCACCATTGTTTCCCAATGATGGGAAGGACTAACTGTTCCAATTGACAATGCTTTCTTTCACTAACAACAAAGAATGGCAATGTCCTAAGACAAGTTAGTTCTCCAAATCCATAAACCTTTTTTTAGTAGTAAATTAAATAATCTACATGATGAATATGTTTAAGGCCAATCATTTTCTTCACGTTCTTTGTCAACTTCCTAAGACTATTAGTGTTTGCAAGCTGTGTAGGTTGCATATGGTCTCACGTAGTTATCTAATCCATGTATGTGAAACATCAAGGTACCTAAGATGTCTCAACTTGTCTATTGAATTTGGCAAGTGGTCAATCAACGTGTACCTTAAATCCAATACCCTTAAATACTTCCACGTTTAGGCAAATATTAATATCAACAAAATGAGGTAGACGAAATATTGAACCCAGTTTCTTACATTTCTTCAACGCCTCCAAATCTTTCTGTTCTCTGGCCCATTCATGATTCTGTTCTCTGGACGGATTAATGAATGGAATAGTAAACAGAATTGGGCTGTGTTGGAGCTAACCATAACTTGCCATGGTAGTGAGTGTGTGTGTGTGTGTGTGTGTTTTGGTGTTCGACCTAAAGGGGCTGGGACCCCTAGAGACTCACACATGTGAAGAGTGAAACTCGCACATGTAAGGACAGAGAATCTGCACATATGGGGAATGAAAACTTGCACATGCAAGCAATGAGTGTGAGAAGATTTGGATTAATCATGGGTTATCCGAGTGAGAGGCAGGGTTGCCAACCGACTAAGCAACCCCTCGGTCTCAAAATATAAGTGTTGTAAGGGATTATGATGGCGAGCATCAGTTTAAGGTTGGTTCATGTTAAGTTGAGCACTATAAGTAATACATAAAGGCTCAACCCAAACTTTACCAATTTTTTGATTGGACCAAAAATGTTGAATATCCGATTAATCTGTTCAAAATGGTCAACTAGAATGCTAAAATACCAATTTGCAGAATTCTCCTCAATCAAACAAGTCATTTGGAATTCCAAGGAGAGCAAGTCTAGTGCAATCAGCAATCGTAGATAAGAGAGAATTCCTATCAGGAATGTTCGCAACTAAACAAGCCCAAAATCTAAATAACCTTTCGTCATATTTTATGTTCTCAAGTTTTAGTACCAAAGATTGATGATAAGGTTAATACCATAATTCAAGGGAAGGGTGTTGATTGGCCACTTGGATTTTCAATAGATAAGCCCCACCCTGGAGCTTCCACTCCTTTCACTTTGGATCCTTTGAGAGACACAGTTAACAGGAGATGGAACACCTAAAATTGCCCATCAGGTCTAAATTTTGAACTAAAGAAGTTAAGCTGACAAGCCATGTCTGTTAGGTTATGGTTTTGATATGACAATAGCTTAGATTAGATAAGCATGCTTATTGGCATTCATTGGCTAATCTATTGCTCCCAGGATTTTCATTACGTAGATTTTTGTGCCTGCAACTTCGCTAGAGGATACAATGCAGTTATCACATTGAAATGTGGATGCATTATCAGATTGACGTTTGTCAGCTTTGAAATTCAAAGCCAAACAAATCTATGCAAATCCCGTCACACAATAGAAACCACATGGTAGTAGTTTTCATAATCAATACATCATCAACAACAACAATGAAAAAAGAGTTATCTCATCATTATTCCAAATTAGTACTATAATGAGACCATATTATGAAAAATAACAATGACCGAAAAAGTTGAAGTAGTTGAGTAGCTACCTGCATTTCTGAATTAAATACAGCCCTCCCATTTGAGATGGTTGTTTGCATATGTACAGAAATGAATATTCACACTCCCAGTCCCAGAAATGTTAAAAGGGCTTTTGTTTACTATTGGATAGGTCAGATATATTAACTTCTCTTAAAAGAGGATGGGAAAACCCTCTGTACAAAAGAAGAGCTTTTTGTTGGTTTTGGAAAGTCAACTTACAGACCAATATGCATGATCTGATCATAAGAATACCAAATCACCAAGGATTACCCACGGCAAGATTTCTTAGGATATGAATTTTCCACAAGTATGTCATCTCATTAGCACTGTCCATGACTAAATCATGGGCCCCACTTGAAGATACTCCAGTCGTGAGAAATACATCCATGGTCACAAGCTTCAAACAAAGTGAATAAGGACAAAACAAACATCACAACCAAGAGTTACACACAGTACAACTACAGCAATCATAGTTCAAACAAGGCCAAAGAAAACCACTCATAAAACACAGCCATAAGTTTGAACAACACCGTGGAGGATTTTTTTTTTTTGGTACCCAGCCAAGGGGAATGGGACCAATGAGAGACCCCAGCCAGGGGAGATAACGCCCGCCCATGCAGGGAGAGACACCTTCTCAAGCAAGGAGAGAACCCAGGAGCAAACCTTGGCAAAGAGAACACCATGAAGGAAGTTGAATTGCTCACACCAATGAGTACTTGCAAATAACCCTAGCATTTATCATACTCCAACAATCCACACCTGCAAAGAGAAGAATCATTAGTATTTATAAATTTTGCAAGGAACTTAAACTTGTAGCTTGCCAACTATATCAAGCCAAGGAGTGGAAGTCAAGTAATCTTTTATTTAAACTGTAAATATATGGATATTGACAAATTGGGATTCATGCGACTCTGCCAAGCCACCCAAGCTGCTATGTTCAGCATTTGACATTTTAGGGGGGTGCTAAGGACCATGTTAAAATATTGGCAAAACAATATGTATCAGCAATTAAATATTGAAAATTTGATTCGCTAAATCATGGAATTGACATGATACATGTATTGAATGAATGTGTACCTGCTGATATACCAGCTAAAAGATCACAATCATACTCTTTTGGAAAGACTTATCGGACAATATTTATTGATTTGTTAAATTTTTTCATTAAATTTAGATCGATCCTTCCTACTTGGATCATGAATGATCTTTGATTACTTGTTGTAGTTGCTCAATAAAAACAGGAGTTTCAATAGCCTCACACTCATTATGAACCTATTTGTTTGCACAGAATGCAAAGGTATTGAATACATAGGAGCTCATGCCATAAGTGGTTAGAAATGAAAATCCAAGATGAATATACAAAAATGACCATCAAAGAACTCCTCATTTAGTGGAAAGTGAACCAAGAGAATATGGGAAATGAATACACAGCCATCGCCTTAGTAATTCAAGTCCTAAGAAAGGCAAGGTCCCGTTTATATTGCTACCTTATATCCTTCGCCGCCTCTCACCTCAAATATAAAGTCATTTTTTATATTTTTCTGGATCTATAAGTACAACCCTGCACAACGTGATATATGCTTCCGTGTCACTTTTTATGCATGCAGCTCTCCTGGAAAATCACAGGAGACAAGGAGATGGACAAGTAGCATGTGCCATAGCGGTGGCTGATCCTACCCCTTTTTATTTTAGTTACTCAAACTTTGATGGCTAGTTTTCAGTGAAATTTACTGTGATAAAATCTTCAGGTAACTTGTATCGAGATTGAGGTTAGTTCAGGGCTAGTGTTAGTACAAAGGGAGTAGGTGTCTGTAAAGTGGGATCGACAAAAGTAGGTTAATATGCATAAAAGAACAATTGATGCTGGTAGAAAGGGTCTTTTGAAGAGTTTTCCAACTATTGTAGATTTTTCATTCCAGCTATTACTTTAAAAAACTCTTTAACATGTTTTTAAAAAGAAATCAAAAGTAAACACCACAAAGATCCTTTCTATGAAGAAATCAAACATTATGCCCTAAGTTGATACCATAGAATTCAAAAGTAAACACCACAAAGATCTAACCAGATGAATAAATAAATAAATAAATAAATTATGTTCCTAGGATGAAGCTCAAATACCTAAAATTCATTATTAATCTTCACGTGTCATTTTTCTACGAAGAGTACAATTGACCATTACTAAGTTTTCGCTAATAACCATACCTTCATCCTCCTCTTCGCTCCAAGATACTACATAATTTACTATCTTAGAATTATTCATCTCAATCTTCTTTGCGACGTAGCACATTCTTTCTCGAATACCATATGCTGCATGCTGGTCAGTTCTATGTCCAACCCAGCATTTTTACCAGCACTGGCTTCCCCTCTCCTTATGTTCTGTTTTACTAGAAAAAACAACTGGCCAAAAGAGAAACCACAAAAAAGAACCACCAGGAAAAGGGAAAAGGAAAAGAACAACACTAGGCCACCAACCCCACTGGTGAAAGAGCAAAACGAAGCAGTGAGCCAAAAAAAGAGAGGAGTAGATCATAAGTTGTTAAGCAACAGGGCAAATGCAGAAGCAATAGATCAACAACAATAGACCCATTGAAAAGGTACCAACATCAAATGAACTAATAAAACACTTTCCCAGTGTAGAGAGGATGGGTCATGAGGATTCTGCGCTTTTCTGAATTCTGTTTTTATGAGAGAAAAACCCTGCATTGTTACCCCTCCAACAGGAAATCAAAATTCACTCTATCTAGAAATATCAGTACAGAGGATGGGTCAAGAGGATTCTGCGCATTTCTGAATTCTGTTTTTATAAGAGAAGAACACTGCATTACTACCCCTCCAAGGAAATCAGGATTCACTCTATCAAGAAAAATCAATCCATTTTTTTTCTTTTCCATGAGTAATATATGTCGCATCAAACAATGTAACAGTGGGCTGCATGACAAATCAGATTAACTTTCCGATTTGTGACACAATCCTCTCCTCAGCACAAATGCAGTCTAAAACTTTGCTACAGCCCATTACGTAGTTTTCGTTGTGGATGGCTGGATGCATTATCAAATTGATATCCATCAACTTAGTAATTCAAAGCCAAACAATTCAATGCATGTTGCCACATAGGAGACCATATGGTAGTACCTTCCATCATTTATTATAACAAAGATTGAAAGAAAATAAGCCATCAAGTTAGTGTTTGATCATTTCATCATTGAGTACAACCCTCACAGTTGAAAGGGATATTAGCATAAGTGTTCCATATGAGAACATACAAAACCATATATATGTACTCCCACTCCAAAAACTATTAAGGGAAGGGCTTTTGGCTTGTTTTGAAAAGCTAACTTAAAGACAAATGGCTATGATTTCATCATCAAAATAGTTAAAACGTCAATAAGGGTCGCCCATGGGTTTTTTTAGGATATGATTTTTACACAATTATTTTATACAATCCATGATTTTTCCACAAGGATCTGATCATCATTCGTACTATCCGTGACTAAATCAGGGCCCCCAATAGAATGTATTCACGTCATGAGGATTACATCCTTAATATAATTTCCAAACATAAAAATAAAACTAAACAAAGTGTCAAACAAGTGAATAGAAAGAAAATGGAGATCACAACTAAGATCGACACAACACATACAACCACAGCATTCAAACTAGTTCAACCAAATCGGGGAAAACTCATCCCAAAAAGCACAATCATAAATTCAAGAAACACCATGCAGGAAGTTGAAATGATCCAATACCATTAAGGAGTTGCCAAGATCTCTAGAATTCTTTATCAGACTCCAACGATCCACACCTGTAATGAGAAGAATCGTAAGTTCTCCTAAGTGTCATAAGTGTTCCTAGGGATCTAGAGTGAAGTTCAAGATACGTTTTTCTTTATTAAACTTGAAATGCCACAATTCTCCAATAAAGAAAAGAATGGTAAGCAAGATGCAAATTAAAGCCAAAAGAGAAAGAGAAAAAAAAAAAAAACCAATGTTGTTTAGTTCATTCCCTTTGCCCTTTCCAATGTGTGTAAGCGGTCATCTTCCCTGCGTGTGCAGGTGGTCTTCTCCCTAAAGTGTGCTGGGGTTCACTCCAATTTAAGTTTGGTCACTCAAAGGCCCAGCCACCTTGGTTTGTAAAAAAAAAAAAAACGACTAAACTATAATACTTGGCAAATTCTCCATAACTAAATCCATTTTACTGGCATCAATTTTTTTCCCCATTCACACACTTTAGCCCAACTATGCCAATTCAATCACTTCACAAACACGAGTCCCCTTGGACCAACATTATGTTTTACTTCTAATATATTTTAGTTTACGAACTTAAAAAAATAATGATAAAATAAAATAATGATGCATGGGTACGATTAAGCACTTACATTACACTGAAACACTCAATCTACAAGGAAATACACCTTACTATAAAAATAAGAAATTTTTTGTAGCTGAATATGCTTGAAAAATAAAATAAAAATTAATGCAAAACTTGTTGAGATTTACACAAATATGATTCGTTGAAAACAGAATCTTCTACTAGTCTAAGGAGACGGAAAATAACAATCAGAATGATATACATACACAAAAGTTTTAGTAAGCATGATGACAAGTTATAGGAGTCCACTATCTCAGGATAAAAAAACGGGGGAGGTTGAGTAAAGTGTACTATGCCTCTAAATGCAAGCAAGTAGCGCCATCAGTCACCATCCACCCAGCAACTTCATGTAGGCCCATATGTGATCTGTGCCAAATAAAGGTTTGGAAAACATTAAAAAAAAATAAAAAATAAAATAAGAAACAATCTTTTAAAGATGAGGATGAACAAGAGAGAAAGTGGAGAAGGTGCCTATCAAATGAAATTGTTGGAAGAATAAGATTCACTTGCCTGATTCCCCCTCATGGGCATGTGATTTGTTTAGGAGGAGAAGAATAAGAATATGCTGAATGAGTAGCAGGAGGCCAAAAGGAGCTTCTTGTCGTGTTTGTGGCATCCTTCCCTATCTTCTTCGATAGACAAAACGATCCCTATCTTCTTCTTTCTTCTTCTCCTCTTGGATCTCGGCCGTCAATCTGGATGCTTGGAACATGCGCTACCTTATGCCAGTCCTGGCCCTTAGGGAATCGGAGTTTGCCCTTACGGAATCGGAGTTTTCTTTTTAAATCAGGGCATTCATATATCCACAAATATGAGAGATTTCCGAGGCGTTTCAAACCATTTGGCAAAGTCGTTATTCCTGGGCAATTCTGAATCACTAATCGTTTAAGCAGTGTTAGGTCTCCCATCGACTCTGGCAAAGAGCTGATACCAGGGCAATTTGCAATCCTCAAATAAGTGAGTGACTTGAGGTTTTTCACGGACTCTGGCAAAGACAACATACCTGGGCAATCACCAATACCTAACCAAGTGAGTGATGTGAGGTTTTCCATGGACCCTAGCAACCTCGTCATATCCGGACACCCTGAAATCTCCAATCTCTTAATTGATTTGAGATTTTCCAATGAAACTAGAGAAGACCACAGCTTTGGACAGCCCATAATTTCGAGTGAGGTGAGGTTTTGCAGCATATCAGCCGATATGGACTCTAAATTTCGACATGACTCGATGGTCAAGGACCTGAGAGAGGTCAACACAATCCCATGTCCTGGAAATGAGATTTGCTTCTCACACGAGGATTTTATTCTCAGTACCTCAAGAGAGTTTAGAGGAGGAGATCGCTGCTGCTGCTGCTGCAATCCATCCGGCAATGACAGCACCAGATCATTACAACCTTCAATAACCAGTTCTTTGAGAGCAAGGAGATTCTCCAACTGTTTTGATAGGGAAATTAATTTTGGGCAATTGATAATTTCCAAGGTGTGTAGGCCGGTATGATTTGGCCCTAATTCTCCTGGCAAATGCATGACCTCTGGTAACCCTTTGATAGAGAGCTCAGAAAGCGAAGTGTAGTTGGCCACCACCCACTCTAATAACATTTCATTGCTTTCAGATATACTTAAACGTATAGATGATGCAAGAAGAGGCGGCAACCGAGTCATCCTTGGGCATCTACGGACAGAGAATGCGATGAAGGGACAGAGTACCACACGCTCGTTATCATTTGATGCTTTAAACGACAATCTCTCCAAATTACGCATGTCCTCAAGGTCGACACTTCGTAGCGAATGGGATGTGGAAAACTCTATCTTGTCACAACTCAAACTGGACATGCGTAACCATTCCAGAGCTGGTAGAAGAAGCTGAGGCAAGCAAATCAATTTTGGGCAATTATAGATTTGTAAATTACGAAGGGAACCGAAGATCATTTCACCCGCTTCTTGGACTGACAATCTTTCCAAATTAAGCATATCAAAGAGCCTGAGTTTCGTCAGTGACTGGGATGCGGATATCTCTATCTTATCCCAACCCACATTACTAATCTCAAGACTTGTAAGACTTGACAAATGACGAAGCCACGGAATACGTGTTAGTTTTGGACAACCACGGATACTCAAAGTACGGAGGCCTTGTAAGATCACTTGCTCATCTCTTTCTCTTCCCTGCTCATCACCATCACCGTCCTCTTGTTGAGACGACCATCCCTCCAAACCCAACATCAAGTCGAGTTTAAGGCGTTTTAAACATGGAAATATTTCTTTGCTATTGTCGCTCCCATCAAACTCAACAATGTATTTTACAGCACTCATCCCCTCAAGCTCAAGCGATTTAAGGAGAGGTAGCCGCCAAAGAGGTGGCAGGTGCTCACATCTATCACAACCCGACAGTTTTATATCAGTTAGATATGTAAGCATCATCCAATTTGGAAATTTCATACCCTTGTAAAAGTGAACAACTAGCTTCTTTAGTCTTGAGTGGGGTTCGAGGTTCTCAATCACTTCCTCTGAATTTCCTTCTGTGTCGGCTGCTGTACCATTATCCCAGAATAACTCTAGAGAATGGAGGTGTTTCTTCGCTTTTAAATTTGCTTCACGAGCACATTCACCATTTCTCACATGGTTAAGCCTTCTAATGTGGAAATCCCCGCAGAGGTGATTTAAATCCTTCAACTCTTCTATTCCAGTTCCACTCTCTTCACCAACAACAAAAGCAGACAACGTTCTAAGACAAGTTAACTCACCAATCCCTTTTAGTAAAAAGAGGGAATTAGATCTATAGAAATCAAATTCAATTTGTCTGAGGCTAATCATTCTCTTCATGTTCTTTGGCAACATCCTTATCCTGGTGCCTCTGATCATCAATGTTTGCAAGCTATGTAAGTTGCATATGGTCTCAGGTAGTTCTGTAATATTTGTATATGAGATGTCAAGGTACCGAAGATGTTTCAACTTGTCTATTGAATTTGGCAAGTGGGAAATATCTGTGTCATTTAAATCCAACACCCTTAGCCACGTCAAACTAAGGCAAGCATTAATATCAACAAAACAACGTTCTCCATAAAATGACATTGAACGCAGTTTCTTACATTGCTTCAGTGCCTCCACATTCTCTGGTTCTCTTGCCCATTTATTATCTTGCACTGTTAAGTGGCGAGTTTCTTTAGGAACAGTATTCATGGAAGCTTTCACGATAAAGCATTCTTTTTCTCCAACAAATCTGACAAGATCATGTATGAGATCATGCATCTTGTAATAAAACCCTCCGGCATAACTGAATAAGGACCTTTGCAACAATTGATTGCAATAACCTTCGGCTTTTTCTTCCAAGAGTTCATTTTCTTCATCAGAATGGATGAAGCCTAGGGCTATCCATTGCTTGATTAGTTCATGTTTGTCAAATGATTCCCCTTGGGGAATTACAGCACAGTAAGCAAAGCACTGCTTCAAAGATGGTGTCAAATGATCATAGCTCAATTGCAATACGGGTAAAATTTCTCCATCACTATCTTGCTGGTTCCAAAGATTACTACTATCTCTCACAGACTCCCACTCACTTACAGTTTCTTTAGAAGACATCAAGCCTCCTAAAGTTCTGATTGCCAGAGGAAGACCACGACACTTTTCTACCATTTCCTGTCCAATTGCTACACACATTGGAGGTGGGTTTGCCATTTTCTGGAACAATTTCCAAGATTCCTCCTTTGATAGCGTTCCCAAACGAGATCTCGGAATAGCATGCATGATTTTCGCAACTGCATCATGTCGAGTGGTTACTAATATTTTGCTACCATTAGCACCAGATTTCAACAATGCTTTTAAGTCGTCCCATTTATGACGGTTTTCATTCCAGACATCATCTAGAACAAGTAAGTATCTCTTACCACTCAGCTTTTCTTGAAGACGATCCTGTAATAGCTGCTTGCTCAATTGATCAGCTTTCTCCTTAGTTGCAGATTCTAGAATTTCTTTCAGAAGCTTTCCCACATCAAAATTCTCAGAGACATAGACCCACATCCTCAACTCCTTGAAATGATTCACCACTTGTTCATCATTATATACCAATTGAGCCAATGTGGTCTTACCCAGTCCCCCCATGCCAACTATGGGAATCACAGAGAGATTCTGTTTATTTTCTGATTCTGATTTGATTAACAAATCTATCAACTTTGCTTTCTCAGTGTCCCTCCCATAAACCTCCGATACAAGTGCAGAGCAAGTCTCTCTCGCTCTTGAGATGGGAGGCTGACTGTCTACAACTACCACCTCGAAACGGAAATCAGATCTCTCTTTGGCAATGTGCTCGAAATTCTTCCTCAGCTTTTGCATCTTATGTGCCATCTTGAAACGAAAGACGGGTGGGTAGAATAAATTGCCTACCTTTTTCAGCACGCCAGCCGCTTGACTCTCAACCTTTCTCCGTAGAGCTTCGATTCTGAACTCATCTAACACATCTTCCGCATCGTTAGCAGCATCTTTAATCTTTCGAAGCCAAATTTTTACAGCCATTTCTTTAACTTGTCGCCTTTCAGCATCTTGAAGCACGGCTTCAATCGTCTCCAGATAGCTCTGGAGCTTGTCTTTCTCCTTCTTAACACCCCACAACAACCAGAATTCATTTAGAGCAAGGGACTTCAGGGTACTCAACACCTCTTTCAGAACGGCAGAGGCAACTACTAATCCTGCCATACCCTCTTCTCTCACAACAACAAGAAGAAAGATATCAAAGGAAGGGTAGGAAATGGAAACACCAGAAGATTTGCGCAGAGTAAATGCAGATGGATGGATGCGTATGCGTATGCGTATGCTTCAACACGAAATCCACTTTATCACTAATCTATCTAAGAACCAGACTCCATTATTTTTCATGAAAGTTCCAGGAAAGTTCCTGGGTGCTACACGTACACTACACAGTCGACATTGAAATAGTGAATGGGGCCACTCAATGACAATGTGAAGCTATTCCTAATCAATGCCTCCCAACTTTTACTCAAATACAAGTCTTTGACATAGAAGTTTGTATTAATTAAATTATTATTAATAAATGCTTAATCTGTATACGAAGAATTACATATTGAAGAATTACAAATTGCACAAACAGATACATTCCACATACGCATGTGACATGGCCTTGCGGGAGTGGATTGAAACCGTCCCAAGTAATTTTTAACATTTTCATGCTGGACGGAAATAACTAGATGGAATCTGATTCAGCTTGAAATTTGAAACAAAAATCTTCTTATCCATGTACTTAAAAAGTCAGTTCAAAACAACAAACACACAAGAAATAAATAATTAAAATGCTGCTTGATGTTTAAACATTCACATTTGATTTTCATTTTTAACCACCATATATATTCGATTCCAATGTTTTTTTTTTTTTTTTTTTATTTGCTATCGGAGGGTTCTCAACCCTTTGGGTCTGTTATAATGGTATTCTGAACATTTCAAGTGATATATTCTCCAATTTTACTTTAATATGAGTGGAAATCATCTTCAACATGGTTGATAATATTATTAATACAATTTTATATTTTACTTATCAAAATCTTTAATTCCTAATGTGCTCAATTCCACCATCAGTTGACAATTGTCTTGATTGATTATGTATAAAATATGTGAGTAAAAAATAAATGGAATCTAATGGTTCTACAAAATATAAATGTTATTAGATCATCCCAACCCCTTTAGCTATGGCCCTCAAGTTTAATGATTTTAGAATGTATCATTTTTTTTTTTTCTAGTTTCAATCCAACAGTGAGGAATAAATGGATAAGTGTTGAATTTGTGTCCGTGGCAATTTAAGGTCGGGGTAGTTTACGAAGGTGGTAACTTAATCATATGTGGGCCGATGACCAACAAATTACGCTTCTAATCAAAATATCTCTATGTATGTAGAATGGGATCTATGAATTTGCAAATTGTATCAAATTACATGTTAGAGTTGCTGGAGCGAATTCATTAAATTTGAATTTCAAATTAAGTGACTTCAAAGATGAATTAAATGGGGTTACCATCGAATTTTTGAATTGAGTCAAGTGTCCACAACGAACTGCAAACTCAAATTTGAATAGATTGAACTGCAAATTATGTAATTATGAACTTCAGTGAGGCTCTTAAATCCACAGAAAGAGAATACGTGACTATGTTCAAAGTTTAGGATTACAACTTAACACTTGATTTGTGTAACCCTGTTGAGGCAAGCAGGTAATAAAGGTGCAATGTTCTCCTCTTAAAAAAGGTGTTTCATTCTGTTTAATGTTTTTCAAGAAATTGAAGAAGTGAAAGTTATCACTCTGGCGCTTTAACTTTCACCAGTTATGGAGCAGATGAGAAAATGCTAATGCAGACAACAGTGCAGTAGTCTTTCTTTGATTTCACTCATGCAAACAGAGATAGAAAAAAAACAGAGAGTCAAAAAACCATCAGAAGTAGGAGAGAGAAATAGATGAGGGTTTAGAATTTAAGGAGAGGGATTATACGTTAGGGATTTGAGTGAGAAGCCCCAAAGTCCATATACCAACCTCAATGAAACTCATTCTTCTTTTGAAACTCATCTTTCTTTAATGAATAGATATAGCAATCGTGATCATCACAGATGTGATCGTGCATGCAAATCAAAGAAGAGGGTGTATTAGTGATGAGAGGAAGAATGACAACAGAGAAGAGAGAGAATGACAAACAGAGAGGAAGCATCCATACTTTTGAGGAAAAAATAGGGAAGAAGAAGAAGCACCTGCGGCTGAGAGAGGAGATGGCTCCTGCGATCGATGGCTTGAGCTCCGGCGGTGTGGATCAACGAGAGAGGGTAGAGCAGCGAGAAGGGTTTCATGGTTGGGGACCAACAACGGTCTCTCTTTGCGGCTCTGCTTGCGAAAAGGAGAGAAGGAAACAGGAGGAGACAGGGGGGAGAAACACCCGCTCTTTTACCTATGCGATGGAAATCACTATCCATAACGGTAGTAATACTTTTGTTGGAGAGATGAGATCAATCATCAAATAGAGGGAGAGAAAAACACATTCGTTCATGGGGAGAGTTTTTATCTTAAAAGAAGACGAGAGACATGTGGAGAGAAGTATCTTCCACTGAGGGTCTTAGGGAATGTTTGGGGCTTGACCAGTGGAGTTTAGTGGAGTAGAGGTTTTATTTTGAATAAATAATAAAATATAAGTGAGTTAAGATAGTATTTTATTTTTAGTTGTTTATGATAGAATTTTTTTGATTTTTTTATTAAAAAGTAGAGGGTTTTTTTTTTTTAGTGGAGAAATGATGTTACTTTTTAATTTTTTTTAAAAAAAATTGATAAAAAATTTGAATTAAAGTGTTTTAGTGGAAGTTTTTTTATAGAAATTAGAATCTTATCTTACTTGACTCTAAGGATAGAGTTGTCAAACAAGTCCTAATTTGGACACACAGATTTGTGTTGTCGTGTCACAATTTTTGGCACTGCTTCATCGAAGGCTTCAATGCCACTTTGCAGACAAATCCAAACCATTCATATCATTGCATTCACTATAAATGAGAGATTCCTATCCAATCAGAAAAAAAATGTAAATGATTTTAGCTGGGCATCTATTTTTCGCACTTTGACCTTTACCATTTCTGATTTCACCTTATAATCAAATATCTCCACTTGGGTAAATTAAGGATATCCCTGTGTTTGGTGTCATTTCTTACTATGCCAAATCCCAGGTGCGCAAATGTTTAGAGCATTTTTATTATTTTTATGTATTATATACTCTCCCTGGATTGCTTAAAGGTTGGGCTTCAGGGGGCATGGCCACATGGCCCATACCACCAAGAGGCATATGTTGGATAATTCCCACCTCCCTTTGAATAGATTTGGGCATGGCCACATGGCCCATACCACCAAGAGGCATATGTTGGACAATTCCCACCTCCCTTTGAATAGATTTTTCCCCATCGTTTTTATTTCTCAGAGTGTCCAGACTCCAGTCAGGTTATATATCGTCATCATGATGCTGGTATTATTAAATATCATTGCTAAGTACAAATCCTTAAATAGCATATGGTTGTGACTTAAAAAGATTATTTGAATTTCAACCATCTTGGCAACTTGGCCAAGTCATGAGTCAATTAGATGATCAATCATAATACTGAATGCATCATTATCAATTGCCAGCAATGTTTTAATTATTTGTTTTGGAAGCCTGGGTTGGCAGAAATGTTTTTATTATTTGTTTTGGAAGTCTGGGTTGGTTGGAAGCACACAATTTGCATATGAATAACAAGTTGGCCCACTCTTTGGATGATTGTTCACATAACTTTGAGCAGAAAATTTTATAGATCTGACTATTGGATTCTGGAATTTGCAATTGCAACTTGTGGTAATGTCATTTCATGATTGCGGAGGCAATGTTAATGACAATGTATGTATTCCCCTCCCCTCATAGGGTGACAGAAATTGGTCGAAGCAATCCAGACATATATTTTACTGATAGGGAAGGGAGACGGAACCTTGAATGTCTTACATGGGGAATTGAAAAGGAACGGGTGTCAAGGGGTCGAATTGCAGTTGAGGTACTGGAGTACATCATCTCTATCTATACTTGTTCTTGTTCTACATTTCTTATTATTAAACTTGTCCCTTTTTTTACCATTTCTTAACAGTGCCATGAATGAGATACTTTGCTAACTTTCAGATTTTTCTCTTGCTCCTCTTACAAACAATAACAAATTATCAATATTCTTTTCTTTTGTGATTCGGAGGATTGCATCCTGAAACTAAATTTATTGGGTGATGATTCTGGTTGGTAATTACTTTGGATCATTATCAGTGAAGCCTTTACCACTCTATCCCGTTATGGTCATTTGATTGCATTCATTTGCATATTTAAATGTTGCACTGGCATAACATTTATACATCGACACATTTGTTTGTGCTCATTTTTGCATCACATGTGTCAATGAGGGGTAAAAACATGGGCGGCTCCACGTTGATTACAGTGGGGTCAATTGACCCCACTGAGATCTAAAAAAATATTTAAAAATAAATTTTTTTATGTCTTGAATTAAACTTATGGGAAACTTTTGACCCCACTTAATTTAAGAGTTTCACCCCACATTAGCTTGCTTTACACCTTTTCTTTATTGCTATGGTTGTGATCAAAAGTCACCATAAAATACTCACCGCTTAAGTTAATGGGCCAACTGTCTACCAAAATTTTTAAAAAAATTTAATGGGCCCACATTGCTGATATACGCTCTAACAATGAGTTTTTAGGACTTAAAGGAATTTATGATATTCCTAGAAAGTTAGTGGACAAAGATATCGTATACCAATTGCTTTATCTGTATACCAATTGGTTTATGTGCTTCTAAAATTGGCGTTGATTTTACCAACTGCGATGGTAGAAAGAGCTTTTTCAGGAATGACGTACGTAAAGAACATGTTGCGTAACCGAATGGGTGATCAATGGATGAATGATTGTTTGGTTACGTATATTGAAAAGGATGCGGTTGCTAGTCTTGATAATTAAGCTATTATGCAACGATTTCAACACATGAAAACCTATTGAGGGCATCTACAGAAGTTTATGTATTTGGATTATCCTTTTGGATTAAGAGCTATTAGTAACAATGTATTAAAATTTATGTTTAATTTTTTTTAGAACTCAATATTATCTTTGTCGGATTATTAGAAATGGATTATTAAAAATTTTAGATTATATTTATCGAATTATCGGAAGTAAATGACAGATGTAGATAAAGGGAAAAATAAATTATTTGATTTGAGGAAGATAAGTCTTTGGTTGACCCCACTAACTCGAGTTCCTGGGGCCGCCACTGGGTAAAAAGATGTTAAAGAGGCGCTAGTACAAGGGACATTTGGGACAGGTTGTAGTGTCAAATCCCATCACCGCCTTTTATTTTTGGCAAGTATTGTGGGCCTTAAATTTTTTTAAAATCTAAGCTAATAACCAGAAACACCAAAAGCTCGAGCTATTAGTGAATGATAGAGCAATGTATATATCAAGGGCTCCTGACAATAATTACCATCATTGTGACCTAATCCCAATCAGTTAAAGTTGCACTTGCAAGTTCTGCTTTTCCACTTGATTCTATTGGAGGCCAGATTCTCTTTAGTTCCACAATTTAACACATATTTCCCCACAGTAATAGAGGGGAGGCTAAGTGCCACTTGCATATAAAATGTAGATAACAAATTCGGTTCTCTATGCTTTTATGGTTGTTTGCCTGTCTGATGCTAAACCTCCTTTTTTTCCTGGCTTAGAACCTGCACATGCTGAGACAAGATATATAGAAGAGGAATTATCTGTAGTGGGACAATTGAATGGGGCAACAAGACAAGACATATGGTAGATGGACTATGCTCTCATGATGTTTGCTTGGAGAAAGGGACCTTGCAAAAGGAAGCATTGAAGGAGTGGCTAAGCATTAAGTAGTTAGATTAATGGATTAACTTTTTTGAGAGTGAGCTTCAAATAGGGGCTAGGGACCATTCATGTGTCACCGATACAGGATATATATATATATATATATATATTGAAAAATGCATTGCTACAACAATCTTGTTCGTTAGTGCATAATGGGTTCATTACAGAAAGGCACTAAAAATTCTATCGATAGTAACACTGCTAGTTCATGTACACAATGCACTAGAAATTCAATCAACAGTAACTACTGCTATTACTGATAAAAAAAAAAAAAGAAACAGAAAAAGTAATTAATGCTGCAAACTGACAGTGCAAGGAAAAAAAAAAAGTGCAAGAACAAAAGAGTGTTTTTTTTTTCACATAGAAGTTTCATTGCACATAACACTGCCTTCTTGTCAGAAATTTAAGTATCATAGCATATGTACTAAAGAGAATTATTGGTATTTTTTTCCTCTAAGTTAATTTCAATGCAATCAACTCATGCTGATCCTGTACTGCACTTCTCTATTGATCAAATCATTAAACAGGTTTCTGGCATTCACTGGTGGTACAAGACAGCTAGCCATGCTGCTGAACTAGCTGCTGGATTTTATAATCCCTGCAATCGTGATGGCTATGCATCTATAGCAGCAATGTTGAAGAAGCACGAGGCTTCTCTAAACTTCACATGTGTTGAGTTACGCACTTTGGACCAGCACGAGGGCTTCCCAGAGGCATTAACAGATCCAGAGGGGTTGGTTTTGCCAGTATTTTTATTAAAATAGTGGCTTCATTTAGCTTCCTTGTGATAATCCTAGATAATATGAAAGCAATACGATAACCAGGACTTTCAACCAATTATAGCAGTCACAACAAATTGACCCTTTATCCTTTGCCCTAATGATGAATGGCCTCAAATAGAGAACCCTAGGGTAAAGGGTTCAAAGTTTGTGCTTATTTGTTATATGACTAAATCAGTAATAAATCAGGGTAATAAATAAATACCCAATAGCGGGCTTGGCTGTTAAATTAATGAGAATTAATACGTGCTTGAGCATGTGTGGTGGGATGAAATATTGAAATGTATACTGTAAACCATAAGGGGGTGGCGAGTCTCTTAATTGTTAGGACGTCTGTGTTACTAGCTGTATACCTAATTGCATGTGGCTGTTGTATATTGCAACGACAAAGCTTAACTTCTAATGTGTTCAAATGATATCACCAACCAGCTGGTCTCATTCTGATAATCAGTATAAAATTACAGTTGTTTGAATAGATAAATGCGGTAATAGTAAATATAACTAGTTATGATTACCGGACATAGCATGATATGGCACGAACACGCCATAGACACGGAGGGGATACGGATTTTAAATATAAAAAGTGGGTATCGGATACTAAATGCCATGATACATTGCCCATTTTGAACTATCCATGCATCAAACAGTATTAGGAAACTGTAAGGAAAGAATTTTCTGGTATGAGTGTATTTGATATCTTGGGGAATTAGGAAGCTTTGTCGGGGACAATAAGTACAAAATGATAAAATAGAACCCTCCTCTTTTAGGAGAGATGAAGTTCAACATTGATGAAGTAGCTCAAGGAAACCCTGGACTTGCTGGGATTGGGTTTGTTTCCAGGGATAGCTCAGGAACCACACGGTACTAACTTTTCTTCTGGTCCAATTGGTGTGACATAGTCTAATGAAGCTGAGGTTTTTGCAAAATGTAGAAGTTTGCCTCAAAAAGGAAACTGAAAAATGTATTGAAATAAGGAGATTCAAGAATGCGAAGAAGTAGGTTAGTAAGAAGGAACGAGAGCCCTGAGCATAGTCAGAGGTGCTCATTGTTAAGTCAACTTACCTTTCGGTAAAAAAAAGAAAAAGAAGAAGAAGAAAAACATGGAAATCAGGTTTCATTTCAAGAGACATGGGATCTTTGCTTGGCAATGTCGATGACTCTTTTGCACGTCTATGGAGACTCATGTCCGAACTGAAATCATCTTGAGCCAGTCACCAACTTTGTGAATGGGTCAAGTTGATTTGATCGGGGTCAACCCACTGGGTCACAAAACTATGAGTCATCCCTATGAACAAGATATGGATTTTCCCTCATAAATTGGAATGACTATTGAGTGTTGAGTGATCCAACTTATTCTGCATGAATCCCATGCATAAAATCTCCTATCAAAGCAATCTAACCAAAATAAAGGAAATAACTTTAAAACCATACATGTCCATTTAAAATGACAAACCATGCACTAGACTTAAATGAAGTGAAGCCAAGATGAAATTTATGCATAGCTTTCACGATTGACTTGAAGGCAATCTTCTTATGAATGTTCAAAACTGGCAATCGGTCTGTGGGAACAGTAACTACTCTTTTGTTTTCCCATCTGCATCTCGGAACAACTATAGCTTTTGTAGTGTTTGGTTACTTTATGAAATTGTGTTTAGCTGAAACTTATTGGGGAGGCAAAGACTGCAAAGTAAGTGTATGATGTCATTAGGAAACAACAAGAATATTTATTTGATATTTCTGTCTATTTTCAGGTGTTGAATGCTGCATGGGATGTTAGTATACCTGTGGCCAGTGAGAATGCTCTTCCATGTCATGATAGAGATGGCTATAACAAGATACTGGAGAATGCCAAGCCTATGAACGATCCAAATGGAAGGCACTTGTCTGCATTCACCTACCTCCGTCTTCGCCCAACTCTTCTGGAGAGACACAACTTCTCAGAGTTTGAACGCTTTGTCAAGAGAATGCATGGTAAACAACTCGACACGCTATGTTCTTTGGTTATTTATTTCAGGGACTCTTTTGGAAAATTTGGTACTTCCAATTGGTTTTCAAATGCTGATGAAAGAGCTCCCTGGATATACCAAATATTAAACCAAGAAAAGATTTTTAGTCACCAAATAGAGTTCGAGTTATAATATATTTTCGATATTACTACTGATTTATGGGACTTGTCTACTCACTGTTCTTCTTTCTAGGGATTTACAGATTTGTATTAAATATATTTCAGTTTGAGACCTTTCTGTAACCATCTGCAGGGGAAGCTGTTCTTGATCTTCAAGTGTAGACGAAGACGACGGAAGGGGGGAGGAGGGTTTCGTCGGGGAGACTTGTGTTCCTATGAATGATATACTTACAATAAATTTATTGTAAAGACAGGCATACATACATCTCCCCCTCTTTATAAAAAAGAAATTCCCACAATGAATGGTGATGATGCCAAAAATGGATTTCGGGCACCACCGGTCAAGTTTAGAGTAATTAATGTGAAAAATAGAGAAATAGAATGAGAGAGAGGGGGTTTATAGTGGTTCGGTCAGTGTGACCTACGTCCACTTTAAGGTGATGATTTACTTCTCAAGTGTGTAGCGATTACAGAGAATATAGAAAGGTGATGATATATGTTGATTGCGATAGATTGCCCCTCAGTGTGGGTAGGGCTCTTGTTTTATAGTCGTCCCCTAACAGATGGGGACGACTCTTCAGCAGCGGGAGCTTCGTTTTGGCGGAGTTTCCGAACTGCCCTCAACAGACGAGGCAAGTAGGATCTCCTCCGCAGGACCTGGTAAAAGCGGGTTAAAGGAACGGCTCTGACTTCGTCACTTCACGAATCTGGACCCTGCCTCTACCAGGTGGATTTGGGCCTGCACTTATCACGGACTCGGGTCACTTGGGCCTGACCCATCATTTGCCCCTCAATGTCCTGCATTCAAAAAAGCTTTGAAAGGGGGACATTTCAAATAGTTAAGTTCCTTCTCTCTTCCAAATTTTTTTTTTTTTTGGAAGTATCTCATAAAAATTACCTGCAAGTTAGTATCTCATAAAAAAAATGCTGCCACTTCGATATAATATACTCTTCACAGAGGGGGTCCGGGGGTGTCCCCCGGCGGTGGTCGAGCTGACCGGTCAGCTCGCGGGGGCCTAGGGGGCAACGCCCCCGGACCAAAATTTGGTGTCTTTTTTTTTTTTTTTATCCGGAAGAGTCCTCCTAGCTTTGGACATATCTTGCTCTCAGATTCCTGATTGCAGCAGGTGATAGAATTCAAGGTGGTCCGCAGGAGGCAGCAGAGGCGGCGGGCGCCACGGCAGTGGGCGCCCTGGCATGGGCGCCCATGGGGAGTGGGCGCCCTGGGCAGTGACATGGGCGCCCATGGGCAGTGGCATGGGCGCCCTGGGTGAGGCAACAGGGATGGACTAATTTTCAAAGATGACCATGTTCTGAAACACTTTCTAAGACAAGTGTTTTAAATTAAAGGGCTGATGGAGACATGTTAAATGGTGGTTCAAAGCACCATGTGAAATGGTGTGAGGAGTCTAGGATAAGGCAATGATATTTTGTATCAATTTTAGAATAATAATATGTAGTGGTGGATTGGGAGTGTATTTCAAAACCACACTTGTAAAAATAAACAGACAGATGCCATATCATAATTCATAGTCATGATTTTCAGGGGATGGGGGCAAGCAGGCAAGGAATTGAAGTGTGTTGAAGTTTGGATGGTGGAGCATGCAACATTGACATGTTAGTAACCGGGAATAGGTTGCCATAAAGTTACTTTTTTAATCATGGAATAGGCGAGCAGCAGCGGACGACGGGAGAGGGGGCGCCGCCATGGGCGCCCCTGCTGCTTCATCTGCAGCCGAGGAAGATGGACGGGGCGCCCCTGCCCTGGGCGCCCTTGCTCCAGCGTCTACTGCTGAGAGGAGAAACAGGCGGGGCGCCCCTGTGATGGGCGCCCCTGCGTCTGCTGCCTTGGACGACGGACGGACGGGGCTGGGCAGGGACGCCGGCCAGGGCGCCCTTGCTGCTGGTGCAAGCTCGCCCGCCCGGGGCACCTCCGCTGCTGCGGGCAGGGAGCTGCTGGACGCCGGACGGGGCGCCCCCACCTGGGGCGCCCCCGCTGCTGCGCGTGAGGGGAGACTAGGCAGGGGCGCCAGCCAGGGCGCCCCTGCTGCTGCTGGCACGATGGAAGGCCGGCGCCCCTGCGGCTGCTGCGGGCACTGCAGCCCAGGGGGCCCCCTTGGGCGCGGGCAACGGACGATGGAGGCGCGAGTGGAGCTTCAGGCGCTATGGAGGAGGCTGGCCTTGGCGTGCAAGCATTAAGAGGCGCCACTTCGGGTGCAGGCATTAAGAGGCGCCACTTCGGGCGAGCTAAGGGGCTGGTTGTCCTGTGGATGCTGGGTTGGCTCATTTGGGCGGCCAGACAGTTGAGTATGCTAATGTAGTCCCTTGGGTTGCAAATGACCTGAGTTTCAAGATCCTTTTGAAACTGTGCTTTTGGCGCCCTATGAGAGAGACGTTAAGCTGGAGATAGGCTGCCTGTTTGAGAATAGTGCAGAGGTAGATCAAGCTTTTTTGGCGACCCGCGAGAGAGCCGCTAAGCTGGAGATAGGTTGCCTGTTTGAGAACAGTGCAGAGGTAGGCCAAGCTTTTTTGGCGACCCGCGAGAGAGCCGCTAAGCTGGAGATAGGCTGCCTGTTTGAGAACAGTGCAGAGGTAGGCCAAGCTTTTTTGGCGACCCGCGAGAGAGCCGCTAAGCTGGAGATAGGCTGCCTGTTTGAGAACAGTGCAGAGGTAGGCCAAGCTTTTTTGGCGACCCGCGAGAGAGCCGCTAAACTGGAGATAGGTTGCCTGTTTGAAAACAGTGCAGAGAGGCAGGTTTAGCTTCTGAAAGAGAAAAGCCAATGTATACTCTTCTTTCCTGATGTTTTTCAATTAATACAAGAGGGGTGAGTCATCCTTTCGGATCCAAGATTTCAATTTACAACGCTTCCTGCATCTTCTTGACCCTCATCGAGGAGACGTAGCATTCCCTTGCTGCTACCTGGTCCCCTCTTACTTCCCCGATTCCATTCGGGGTTGGAAAGCGGAGGATGAGATAATAAGTGGAGAGGATGGCTCCGAAGGCATTAAGAGCTGGTCGCCCTAAAATGATATTATAGGCTGATGGGCAGTCTATCACCAGAAAGTTAACCATTATAGTGGAATTTTGGGGTGCTGCTCCGGCAGTGACTGGTAGCGTGATTGCTCCTAGGGGATATACCTTCTCCCCTGAAAACCCGATGAGGGGGGATTTGACAGGCTGCGTCTCTCCCGACCCAGCTTCAGCTTGTCATAAGCTTCTATAAATAGGATATCTGCAGAGCTTCCACTATCCACCAAGATTCTTCGCACCTTGAAATTGGCGACAGTCATGGAGAGCACCAGAGGGTCATCATAGGGGTATTGGATCCCTTCCAAATCTTTATCCGAGAAGGATATGTTAGCTTCATGCCTGGGCGCCTTAGACGGGTGTGCTTCATCAGGATGTCTTGCCTTTCTGGCATGAGCCTTCAGGGCGGAGAGTGACTCTGCTAGTCCTCCTGAGATAGTTCGGATTTCCCCAATCGGCTGCGGGTCCTCGATATTTCGAGGTGGTGGTGGTAGTGGGGCTTGCCCTCTTCCAGCAACATATTGGCGCAGGTAACCATGCTGAATGAGATCTTCAATCTGCTTTTTAAGTTCAAAGCAGTCGTCAGTGTCATGGCCATGGTCGAGATGAAAGCAATAGTATTTAGTCAGGTTCCTGGGATTTGGATGGGACTTCATCTTCCCAGGCCATTTTACGGCGGGGTCATCTTGTATTTGGAACAAGATGTGCCCAATAGTGGTGTTGAGAGGAGTGAATACTTGTCTGTCTCTGTGTGGAACAGGACCGAGTTGGTCTCTAACAGGTACCCTCTCTGTCCTGCCTCGCTTGTCGCTAGTGTCCTCCTTTTCATATCTGTATCGCTCCTCATTTCTCTTATCCCCTGTTCTGGAGGACTCTCCCCGCCTGGCTCTGGTTATGTCTTCAGCGTTCATATACTTCTGAGCCTTTGCTAGTAGCTCTGGCATATTCTTTGGCGGATGTTTCATCACCGAGAAGAGGAAGCTCGATGAGCGAAGGCCTCCTAAAAAGGCTGTCATTGACACCTTGTCGTCAGGCTTTTCGACCTGAAGTACCTCCTCGTTAAAACGAGTGAGGTAGCTCCTGAGACTCTCATTTTTGTCCTGCTTTATGCTGAGTAGGTGTGTGGCAGGCTTTTAGTGGCGGCGCCCTCCGATGAAGTGCGAGACGAATGACTTGCTCAACTCTCCAAAGGTGGCGATGGAGGCTGGGGCGAGGTTGGCAAACTATTGCCGAGCGGAGCCCTTCAATGTGGTTGGGAACGCCCTGCACATTATCTCGTCAGGGATATTATGCAACTGCATTTTGCTTTTGTACGTCTCTAAGTGGTCCAATGGATCCTTCCTTCCATCGAAGGTCTCTACGAATGGCATCTTGAATTTTTGAGGGAGTGGGTAGTTCACCACGTCAGGCTTGAACGGTGTATCCGTTCGCCCGACTAGATAATCTACCGTCTCTGGTGCCCGAGCTCTTATGGCGTTGAAGACATCGCCCAGTTGATTCTGCATTTCTTTGATTTTTTCTTCCCAGTGATTGGGGGCTTCTCTGGACCAATTGTAGAAGTGACTCCCCACTTCTATGCTTTGATTTTCATCTTCCTCCTCTTGGAAATGAGGTTCCTCCTCGTTAGAAACAGAGGGAGGAGGTGGAAGACCGCCGTGATTCGCTCCACCTGGAGGTGGGGGTCCTCCAACATGAGCTCCACCTTGGGGTAGAGGGACTCCGTGATGGGCGCGACCTTGAGGATCGACCAACAGCACTCCGAGAGGGGAGTTACGAGGAACTCCTTGGGCGCCGGTGCCCGGTGGATGGGCGCCCAAGCTAGGGCCCGGTGGATGGGCACCCAGGCCTTGGGCGCCATGGTGATGGGCGCCCAGACCTTGGGCGCCTAGGCCTTGGGCGCCCAGGCCTTGGGCGACATGATGATGGCCGCCCAGGCCTTGGGCGCCATGGGGGTGGCCGCCCAGGCCCTGAGCTTGATGGTCACCCGGGCGAGGCGCTCCCCTGCGAGGAGCTCTCTGGCGAGGCCCTCCTTGCGTTGCTCCTCCCTACCTCGCGAGCATGAGCTGCAGGATCTGCTGGTTTTGGGCTACCAACTGTTGCATTGTTGCCAACATCTGTTGAAGAGTGGGATCTGGAGCGGTAGCATTTGGAGGAAGATTATTTGGTGGAGGATTGTCCTCTTCCTCTCGCCTGGAATTGTTTTCTTGTCGCCTCTTCGATCTGGTGGTGGTCACCATAGCTTTCGAAAATGAAGTGTTATGAAGCGGGGATTTTGACGATTCCCCACAGACGGCGCCAAACTGATGATGCCAAAAATGGATTTCGGGCACCACCGGTCAAGTTTAGAGTAATTAATGTGAAAAATAGAGAAATAGAATGAGAGAGAGGGGGTTTATAGTGGTTCGGTCAGTGTGACCTACGTCCACTTTAAGGTGATGATTTACTTCTCAAGTGTGTAGCGATTATAGAGAATATAGAAAGGTGATGATATATGTTGATTGCGATAGATTGCCCCTCAGTGTGGGTAGGGCTCTTGTTTTATAGTCGTCCCCTAACAGATGGGGACGACTCTTCAGCAGCGGGAGCTTCGTTTTGGCGGAGTTTCCGAACTGCCCTCAACAGACGAGGCAAGTAGGATCTCCTCCGCAGGACCTGGTAAAAGCGGGTTAAAGGAACGGCTCTGACTTCGTCACTTCACGAATCTGGACCCTGCCTCTACCAGGTGGATTTGGGCCTGCACTTATCACGGACTCGGGTCACTTGGGCCTGACCCATCAAATGGCATTCATAACCTGACCAGCTCAGTTACACTTTGTTCTTTGACCAAAGAAAAACAAGTATTTTGGTCAATTAGACTAATGCATTTGAACTCTACCAATTCATATAAGGGTACTACATAAATAAATAAAAACTGAAGTGCAGTTGTGAGTTTTTGCTCAAATCTGGTCGATTACAAAAACCCACCTGCTCATTCTCAAATTGACTGACGAACTTCAATGTTTTAGATTGATATCAATGCCCACAATAGCAAATCTGTTTTTGAATTGTACAGACTAACTTGTGAAGGAGTCTGCAAGCGTTGTCTCCGTACCTCAAAAATACAATATGTTTACTGCATTTTCTCTGCAATATTTCTTTTAAGTTGCTTTTAGAATTCTGGTTGAACATCATGTGACGTTTATATATAAATGTTCCAATATAATGACCCTCGTAACTATTCTTGAAGTATGCCCCTGCAAGAGTATTTGGGTTCTCATATAAATGAACCTTCTCAAATCCCTTTTTTTTTTTTTTTTTTTTTTTTCGAATCCATGAACCCAAGCCTAGACGCGAATCTAAAGAGGGTCAAATAATGGATCAATGTATCTTATACTAAAGCTTGGAAAATTGGATTTTCATGAGAATGCGCGCACTTTGTTCCGGAATAAAATAATGCAAAAAGAATTTTTTAGGAAAGCTTTTGCATCAAACAAGGGGAAAAAAACAAGCAAAGAAGATCAAAGGTTTTCTCCATGGTGTAAAAGATGTTAGTAAATTTAGGGTTTATAAACCCTCTTTGGAATCAATCCAATAATACTGTAAAATATAATCTAAACCAGTAGTGTAGTAAAATGGTACCTGATTGTGCCATTTGCAAACTCTGATCCAACAGAAGGTTGGTCTTCAATGGGAAATCACAACTCTCTTGTGCTTTCTCCTTTCTTCTCCGGTAAATGATGGTTGCAGAGAATCTATCGTAGCCAAGAGAGTTACCCGGGTTGCCTTTTATAGGCCCTGAATCTCTCCATCCATCAAGAAGAGATTAAATTGCCTTTAACCCTCAAATTAACAGAGATGGCAGTTACTAAAGGAAAACTTAAAACAAAAAGATTAATGAGAGATAATTGATCATTTGAAAATGGTCAAGTGGGCCACCATTATTCAAGTCCAACATTCTCCCACTTGGTCCATATGACCACAAAACAGAATCTAAAATAAAATCGAAAAACTAAATTCGAAAAATGACTTTGACTGGTGATCACCATTTCTAAAAATAATTGCCATCTGAACCATTATGTCAATCTGTAATTTGTAATTAAGTCAGTTTGCCAATGAGAACTATGGCGGTTACATGTCTTGAACAACTTGCTTCCTTCCATAATTAATTCACTAACATTCTAACTTAACACAATCCTTAATAAGGGTAAAATAGGATGATTTTCATGGCAATCCTATTTATTGGGTACAATAATGCCATTTTTCTTTAATTTTCTCACTTTATACACTTCAATCACATGTGACAATAATTTCAATAAAGTAAGAAAATACGAAATCTTATTTCAATGATAAATATGACAGTGTGTTTACATATCTTTAAAGAGGCAATTCAATTATGCCCATATTTCTAACATGCTCTTTGTAGTCCTTTGGCGCCAATGCCTTTGTCAAAGGATCTGCTATCATGAGGCTTGTTGAGATCCCAACGACAGACACTAACCGATCTCGTACCTTTTCTTTTAGTACAAGGTATTTTACTTCCAGAAATTTTGATTTACTGGAAACCTTGTCATTCTGAGCAAATCTTCTTGCAGCGTCATTATCACCATAAATCTTTAAGGGCTCAGAAATGGTGTCCATAACACGTAGTCCTAAGATAAAATCACGCATCCATAGAGCATGACCTGTGGCTTCAAAGCATGCCACATATTCAGCATCAAATGTAGATGGGGTCACTAAAGTTTGTTTTGCACTTCTCCATGAAACTGCCCCGCCAACTAACAGGAAGATGTATCCTGAAGTCGACTTTCTTGTATCGAGGCAACCAGCGAAGTCAGCATCCGAATAACCGACCACTAAATGATCGGACCTTTTATATGAGAGCATGTAATTTCTTGTGCCACTAAGGTATCGCAAAACTTTCTTAACTCCTACCCAATGTGCCATTCCTGGATCACTTTGATATCTACTAAGCATGCCAACTGCAAAACTGATATCGGGTCTAGTGCATGTTTGTGCATACATTAAACATCCGATTGCAGCTGCATAAGGACAATTTTCCATTTGTTTTCTTTCAATTTCATTTCTTGGACATTGTTCTTTACTAAACCTGTCACCTTTTGTCATAGGTACATTTTGTGCCTTACACCCTTCCATACGAAATCTCTTAAGTACATTTTTAATATAGGCTTCCTGTGATAACCCAAGTAATCATCGAGATCTATCTCGATAAATCTCGATTTCTATTACAAAAGTCGCTTCACCCATATCTTTCATATCAAACTTGTTTTTAAGATATTCCTTAGTTTCGTAAATCATTCCAAGATCATTACTAGCCAATAAAATGTCATCGACATATAGGACTAAAATCATAAATCGGCTCCCACTAACCTTGAGATATATACAATGATCAACGGTATTTTCCGTAAAACCATAAGATGTAATAATATGATTGAACTTTAAATACCATTGTCTGGAAGCCTGTTTAAGACCATATATTGATTTCTTTAATTTACAAACTAGTTTATTTTCATTCTCTTTCACGAAACCTTCAGGTTGTTCCATATACACTTCTTCTTCTAGATCTCCATTTAAGAACGCTGTTTTGACGTCCATTTGATGTAACTCTAAGTTGAAATGAGCTACAATTGCCATAACAATTCTAAATGAGTCCTTTTTAGACACCGGAGAGTAGGTTTCATGATATTCTATACCTTCTCTCTGAGTAAAACCTTTAGCCACGAGTCGGGCTTTGAACCGTTCAACTTTCCCTTTGGAATCCCTTTTGGTCTTAAAGACCCATTTACAGCCAACGGCCTTGGAACCCTTGGGTAGTTCAACGATATCCCAAACTTCATTTGTGGCCATTGATTCTAACTCATCCTTCATAGCATCTAACCATTTATAAGAATTCTCATTTTCAATGGCTTCCTTAAACGTCTTAGGATCTTCTTTAATGCCAATATCAGATTCTTCCAAATACACTACATAGTCATCCGGAATAGCAGGTTTTCTCATTCGAGTTGACCTTCTCAATATCTCCGAATCAGATTCATTAATGCTATGTTGTGTATTTTGAAGTGGATCATTATTTTGTTCAGGGAATGACTCATTGATGGGATTTTGAAAATTTTGTGGTTGTTGTTCCTCTTGATAATCATTAAGTGGAACAAGAACTCTACTATGTATAAGAGGTAACTCAAGTGGATCCCTTATTTCATTATAAGTCAGAGTTCTATTATAATCACTCCCACTTTTCTCATGATCTTATAAAAATTTGGCATTTCCAGATTCAACAATCCTAGTTGTATGGGTCGGACAATAAAACCTATACCCTTTAGACCTTTCCGGATAACCAATGAAATATCCACTGATTGTTTTAGAGTCTAATTTCCTTTCTTGTGGGTTAAAAATTCTCACTTCAGATGGACAACCCCAGACTCGAAAATGATTTAAGCTGGGCTTCCTACCGGTCCACAACTCGAAAGGAGTTTTCGGAACTGCTTTCGTAGGAACACGATTCAATATATACATTGCCATCTTTAGTGCCTCTCCCCACATTGAATCAGGTAAGTTGGTGTTACTAACCATACTCCGTACCATATCCATTAATGTTCTATTCCTTCTTTCGGCTACACCATTTTGTTGAGGTGTGCCCGGCATTGTATACTGTGCTACAATACCTTCCATTTCTAGAAATCTAGCAAATGGGCCCGGGTTACGACCTAATTCAGTGTATCTGCCATAATACTCACCACCTCTATCGGATCTCACTACTTTAATTTTCATGTCTAATTGCTTTTCTACTTCTGCCTTAAAAATCTTAAAGACTTTTAAAGCATCAGATTTTTCTTTAATCAAATAGACATAACCATATCGTGAAAAATCATCTATAAAAGTGATAAAGTATTCCTCTCCCGTAAAACATGGAACATGAATTTTACCACATATATCTGTATGAATAATTTCTAAGGGTGCAGAACTTCTTGTGGCACTTTTCTTGTTTGTATTTGTTTGTTTTCCCTTTATACAATCAATACAAACACCATAATCGGTGAAATCAAGATTGGGCAATAAACCATCAGTCACCAATTTTTTTATTCTCTGTTCAGAGATATGCCCTAATCTTTTGTGCCACAGCCTTGATGAGTTCTCATTTAGTGGCCCTCTTTTCATGCCTATGTTCAAACCACAATTAATGTGAGGTGTGTGTAAAGTTTGTTCATATAGAGAATCTAACTTTAATCTATACAAACCATCACACATAAAACCATTCCCAATCAAAATATTATTTCTAAAAATATGCATAATGCCATGTCCAAAGTTGAAATTAAAACCATTACAATCAAGCCTGGAAACAGAAATTAAATTTCTAGAAATATCAGGAACCAAGAAAGTATTATCGAAATCCAAGACATGACCAGTGTCAAGCACCAGCCTATAAGTGCCTACAGCTTCAACCCTTGATTCCATTTTATTCCCCATCGTAATGGTTTTCTCGCTATCATTTGGAGTCCGCCTTGAAAGGAATCCCTGCACACAACCAGATACATTAATGGTTGCTCCAGAGTCGACCCACCAAGAATTTGATGGGATATTAGCTAAGTTGGTTTCTTGACATACAAAAGATAGATTTGTACCTCTCTTTTCAAACCAACTTTTACGCTTTAGGCAATCCTTCTTAAAATGTCCGTTTTTCCCACAGAAAAAACATTTCTTCTGTGCCCCTTTCTCTTTCTTGTTGGACTTTGCTTCCTGAACATTTACTTTCTTTTTGCATTTTCCTTTTCCCTTGGACTTGTTTTGAGAAATATAATTAACTGTTAATTGTCCCTCAGCCTTAAGCCTCCTTTCTTCTTGATCAGCTTTTGCGATCAACTCATTCAATGTCCACGGAGTTGAGCTTTGGTTGTAGGCTACTTTAAATGGGCCAAACTCGGGAGGAAGAGAATTGAAAATGAATTGCACTAAATATTTTTCAGACACAGGCATATCAACTTCTTTCAATTTAGAAGCGATATTTGTCATTGTAAATATGTATTCTCTTACTCCCAACGTTCCATTATATTTTATACTTGTAAGACGGCTAATCAAGGATGCACCTAAAGCTTTATCAGTTATTTGAAACTGACCTTTAATAGCTTCTAGTAGGTCCTTAGCATTTTCTTTTGCTTCGATGGACCTCTAATGGTCCTCGAAATGGAATTTGTAATAATTCTAATCACAACCTTGTTAGCCTTAATCCATCTATTATAGTTAGCCTTTTCATCAACTGAGCTTGCATCCGTGGGCATTGTTGGCTTTGGCTCATCCAAAGCCATATCAAGGTCCAAGTAAGTAATGGCTAACAATAACATGTCCAACCATTCAATAAAATTTGATCCATCCAACATGGGTATATTCCCTAAAGTCGAAAGTGATGCCATGGAATTTGTAACTGAAGAAAAAAATAAACAAGTAACAATAAGTTATGTGATGCTTTGAATTTAGCTACGCAATATACTTAAATTTAAAAGTGATATGAACATCATTGTAAAGCCACCTTTGGGTTGAAAAACAATATGTAAATATATTACTTTTCTTTGATTAATATGACCATGTCTATAATATGTGATGTGATTGTATTGAATATAATCCTTTGGGCATAAATCAAATACAAGCAAAACACATTTATTAACCATGTCATATTCCAATTTCAAATTATGAACAATCATACCTTTGGGCTTAATCGAACCATTTCCTTTATAAAATTGCAATTTTAAGTGTTGTCATATTCAAACAATAGAGTTTGAAATACCTCAACTCAATTTAAAGAATTAAACAATTGTCTATAATTGGGTCGCTTTGGCGGCTACCAAGTTAAGAAATTGTTATATTCTATAAATTGATAACAACACTTAAGTGATAAAGTTAGTTCATTCTTTCATCAAGTGTGATGAACCAATCAATCTAAAATATTGGTCCATATGCACCATTTTATAATTTCTGAATAACTTTATTATATCACATTTAAGTTGATTAAGCATCATTTCATAGATCAATGGTCAAAATTATCATTAATTGATCATTGATCAATACTTAATATCTATAATAGATTCACCATAAGCATACATCCATCCAATCCAATAACTCTAAATATTAAACCATAGTGAGCATATGTAAATATTAACAAGAAAATAGAACTTTAATTTCACTAATAAAGCAAAATTAGCAGCGGAAGTAGCAAAATGTGTTAATCATAATGTTAAAATAAAATATGCTCTAATTTAGAGTGATAAATCAGTCCATCAGATCTGTTCATGTGATAGATCTCAATACCATCAATACACAGAAGAAAACGGATCGTCGATCCATGTCCAAATGTGTCTTTTATGATTAAAATAAGATCTGGACCGTCTATTATTGACCAATCTTTTCAATTCTGAAATTAATCAATGAATTCAGAATGTTATATATGGCCAACATTATCAATTTAACGGCTATGATCGGATTGAATAAACAATATATAAGAATAATTAGAATCAAACTTTAATGAAGAATCTAACTTGATCTCGGCCAATCAATCCCCAATAAAAAAAATTTCAGAACTCAATTAGACCCTATTAACTTCTGATAGAATGATTTGATGTTAAAAATTATTATCAGAATAATCAGAACCATCGATCATACTATAATTTTCAATTTTATAGTTGAGGGTCAACTTCTGAACTTTGATTTGGGTCACTTCTGTGGCTTATTTTGGTCAATTGAATGTACAAATATGTACCGTCTAATAAGTGCGTCCATTTGGAAAAATTTCTCCAAAACTGAAATGGGCTTAGGGGGCCTTTAACGGGTCAGGCCCAAACTGCAATTGGCCCATAAACTGGCCCAGCCAGAAAATGACCCAGCCCAGAAAAAATATGAATAGTGGGTCAGGTCAGGTTGGGCCGAACTATAACCTGACCTGGCCCAGCCTATTCTGCTTGGGTAACCAGGCTGGGCTAGTAAGGTCGGGTCGACCCAACCTGTCTGGCCCGGCCCAGTCGCCCAAGACAGAATGGAGAAGACAGTGCACAGAGCCCTTTTTTTTTTTTTTTTTTTAATAAATCTTTAATAATAATAAAAATTCATTATAGAAGCACAAATAAGTAAAGAGAATTACAACCATCTCTGCTACTGGCATGTTTGCTTAAATGTAATTCTTAAATAAAAGAAATTTAAATGACAGAAAATAAATCTTTTCTTCCCATCTCTTTTAGATTGGGTTGGGCACTGTAATCCTCATTTTCTGAGGCTGTTATTATCCAATGAATTGAATAACCTTTATCAAATACCCAAAATTTCTTTCCTCTGGGTATTTGGGTTTTTACTCCGAAAGAATCCAGAAAGCCCCATGAAAAAAAAATAATAATAATAGATCATTGGATTGAAACCAGTACCGGCTCTGATACCAAATGTTAGTAAATTTAGGGTTTATAAACCCTCTTTGGAATCAATCCAATAATACTGTAAAATATAATCTAAACCAGTTTTGTAGTAAAATGGTACCTGATTGTGCCATTTGCAAACTCTGATCCAACAGAAGGTTGGTCTTCAATGGGAAATCACAACTCTCTTGTGCTTTCTCCTTTCTTCTCCGGTAAATGATGGTTGCAGAGAATCTATCGTAGCCAAGAGAGTTACCCGGGTTGCCTTTTATAGGCCCTGAATCTCTCCATCCATCAAGAAGAGATTAAATTGCCTTTAACCCTCAAATTAACAGAGATGGCAGTTACTAAAGGAAAACTTAAAACAAAAAGATTAATGAGAGATAATTGATCATTTGAAAATGGTCAAGTGGGCCACCATTATTCAAGTCCAACAAAAGATTCATCGATCTTGCACATACATGTGCTAGATATATGAACTATGCAGTATATTATCACCATGCCTGACTCAAGGGAACTGCCAGTATGTGCTGGCTGAGAATCATCATCTTTCATCTCTATGCCTATGCCTATTTGTATACTTGTATATAACGAACGGTTGGTGTGTCCACATGGGAAATCAAGATTTCATCCACCCTTTTTCCTTATTCACATCCTCATTGCCCATCATGTCCATATTAAATCCAATATGGAGGGATTTCTTCCCACACAACACCACCACATTGTAAAGAGCTTCGAACATGTGAAAAGACTATTGCAAAGTATTTATGCTCTTCTACTAACGCCTTTTAAGTGTTGGTATGAATGGTCAACAAAGAAAATTTTCAGAAGTATTTAAAAGTCACGTGCTTAATGTAGAGCTTTAGAGGTCTTTTATCTTTTACACATGTGATTGGAAAATAAGATTTAGTAGAAAAGTACTACATGCGCAAATACTGCATGTAGAACATTTTAATTTTAATATTTTACTTTTTTTTATAAATTTCTCAAAATCCATGTAAAATTAAAATATAAAACTAGACATCGTGTTATTTTCTCAACTACATTCTACAACGGCATTTATCTACGATATTCAATAGCTATTTTAATTTCACATCTTACATATTTATAAATTCTAAAATATATATAAAAAATTACTTATGCAAGCCCTACCTTTCAGCACTTACTCAATACGAAAATGATGCCCCTAAAAACATAAACATGGTACTGTGTTTCAAAAGTATAAATTTCAGATATGCAAAATTTTCATATGTAAGTCTCACTTTCCATACATGTAATCAGTTTCAAACTCAGGGACTACTGTTTTTATTTCTCAGAGTGTCCAGACTCCAGCTAGGTTATATATCGTCATCATGATGCTGGTATTATTAAATAGAGGAATTTACGGCGTAGGGCCCTATAGGACCCTATACCACTTCGGAGGTGCCGTATTCACCATGGACACGAATAAGGCTCCCTAAGTGCGTATTCGTATTTTTTTTTGTCGTTTAGTGGTATGGTCGATATCGACCATATAACTGAAATGCATTTTTCCCTGTATGGTCGATATCGACCATATAACTAAAAGGCATTTTTCCTCGTATGGTCGATATCGACCATATAACTGAAAGACATTTTTCCCTGCATGGTCGATATCGACCATATCGCGAAATAACAAGAAAAAAGACGAAATGAGTTTTCTTCTTTGGTTGCTGGTGCTGTTCCATGGCCAGGTGAGTCTGTTCAAAATGAGAATCCATACCCAGGTGGGTCTGTTCCAAATGGGGTTGAATGTGAATTTTCTCAACAAACTCATCAAGATATTAGTACTGAGATTACACACTCTGATGAGTTTGGTTCTGATTTTGATTTGAAAATAGTCCAAGTTGGGATTTCTAGGATTTCAGGAGAAACTCATCAAGAAAGTTGCAGAAAAGACGTGTTGGGTTCGAATAGATTTGATTTGAAACTTGTGGAGCAAGGCTTCTCACATGAAATTGGTGCCCAAAACGGAATTGATTGTAAAGAGGAATCTTGAAAAATATGAGATAGCCCTCAGCAGTGGCGATGAGAAATATGGGTTTTCTCCTTTGGTTGCTGGTGCTTCTCCATGGCCAGGTGGGTCTGTTTCAATGGGGTTGAATGTGGATTTTCTCAACAAACTCATCAAGATATATATTAGTACTGATATTACATACTCTGATGGGTTTGGTTCTGATTTTGATTTGAAAATAGCCCAAGTTGGGATTTCTAAGATTTCAAGAGAAACTCATCAAGAAAGTTGCAGAAAAGATGTGTTGGGTTCGAATAGGTTTGATTTGAAACTTGTGAAGCAAGGGTTCTCACATGAAATTGGTGCCCAAAACGGAACTTATTGTAAAGAAGAATCTTGAAAAATATGATATAGCCCTCAGCAGTGGCGATGAAGAAGAAGGGGTCGTGAAAGGTTCCATCCCCTCTTCTCCCTCCTCCTCCTCCTCCTCCTCCTCCTCCCCTCCCCCTTCTCCTTCCTGAAAAACCCAACTTCTATTTGAGTTCCCGCATAATGGTCGATATCGACCATTTTTATGGTCGATATCGACCATTCGCTAAACGACAAAAAAAAAATACAAAATCGTACTTTGAGGACCTTATCCATAAATACTGTGTTTCTAGGATTTCAAGAGTGGTATGGAGTCCTTAGGGGTCCTACGCCGTAAATTCCTCTATTAAATATCATAGCTAAGTACAAATCCTTAAATAGCATATGGTTGTGACTTAACTTAAAAAGATTACTTGAATTTCAACCATCTTGGCAACTTGGCCAAGTCATGAGTCAATTAGATGATCAATCATAATACTGAATGCATCATTATCAATTGCCAGCAATGTTTTAATTATTTGTTTTGGAAGCCTGGGTTGGCAGAAATGTTTTTATTATTTGTTTTGGAAGTCTGGGTTGGTTGGAAGCACACAATTTGCATTTGAATAACAAGTTGGCCCACTCTTTGGATGATTGTTCACATAACTTTGAGCAGAAAATTTTATAGATCTGACTATTGGATTCTCGAATTTGCAATTGCAACATGTGGTTATGTCATTTCATGATTGCGGAGGCAATGTTAATTACAATGTATGTATTCCCCTCCCTCATTGGGTGACAGAAATTGGTCAAAGCAATTCAGACATATATTTTACAGATAGAGAAGGGAAACGAAACCCTGAATGTCTTACATGGGGAATTGAAAAGGAACGGGTGTTAAGGGGTCGAATTGCAGTTGAGGTACTGGAGTACGTCATCTCCATCTATACTTGTTCTTGTTCTACATTTCTTATTACCATATCCATTTACCATTGCACTTGTCCCTTTTTTTACCATTTCTTGACAGTGCCATGAATGAGATACTTTGCTAACTTTCAGATTTTTCTCTTGCTCCTCTTACAAACATTAACAAATTATCAATATTCTTTTCTTTTGTGATTCGGAGGATTGCATCCTGAAACTAAGTTTATTGGGTGATGATTCTGGTTGGTAATTACTTTGGATCATTATCCATGAAGCCTTTACCACTCTATCCCATTATGGTCATTTGATTGCATTCATTTGCATATTTAAATGTTGCACAGGCATAACATTTATACATCGGCACATTTGTTTGTGCTCATTTTTGCATTACATGTGTCAATGAGGGGTAAAAAGATGTTAAAGAGGCGCTAGTACAAGGGACATTTGGGACAGGTTGCAGTGTCAAATCCCATCACCGCCTTTTATTTTTGGCAAGTATTGTGGGCCTTAATTTTTTTTTAAAGCTAAGCCAATTATAATAAGAAATACCAAAAGTTCGAGCTATTAGTAAATGACAAAGCAATGTATATATCAAGGGGTCTTGACAATAATTACCATCATTGTGACCTAATCCCAATCAGTTAAAGTTTCACTTGCAAGTTTTGCTTTTCCACTTGATTCTATTGGAGGCCAGATTCTCTTTAGTTCCACAATTAACACATATTTCCCCACAGTAATAGAGGGGAGGCTAAGTGCTACTTGCATATAAAAAGTAGATTACAAATTCGGTTCTCTATGCTTTTTATGGTTGTTTGCCTGTCTGATGCTAAACCTCCTTTTTCCTGGCTTAGAACCTGCACATGCTGAGACAAGATATATAGAAGAGGAATTATCTGTAGTGGGACAATTGAATGGGGCAACAAGACAAGACATATGGTAGATGGACTATGCTCTCATGATGTTTGCTTGGAGAAAGGGACCTTGCAAAAGGAAGCATTGAAGGAGTGGCTAAGCATTAAGTAGTTAGATTAATGGATTAACTTTTTTGAGAACGAGCTTTAAAAAGGGGCTAGGGACCATTCATGTGTCACCGATACAGGATATATATATATATATATATATATATTGAAAAATGCATTACTACAACAATCTTGTTCGTTAGTGCATTAGAGATGCAAAATGTGTTCATGTACAGAAAGGCACTAAAAATTCTATCGACAGTAACACTGCTAGTTCATGTACACAAAACACTAGAAATTCAATCAACAATAACCACTGCTATTACTGATAAAAAAAAAAGAAATAGAAAAAGTAATTAATGCTGCAAGCTAACAGTGGAAGAACCAAAAAAAAAAAAAAAAATTTGCAAGAACAAATAGGGTTTTTTTTTTTTTTTCACACATAGAAGTTTCATTGCACATATCACTGTGCCTTCTTGTCAGAAATTTAAGTATCATAGCATCTGTACTAAAGAGGAATTATTGGTATTTTTTCCACTTTAAGTTAATTTCAATGCAATCTGTATCATATTAGTAAGGAATTCATTTATCCTATTATTAAACTCTGTAGCTTGACCATACATTATACGATCAATCAGTATTGTGTTTTGATTGCTTGTTTACTTAAAAAGAACACTCACTCATGCTGATCCTGTACTGCACTTCTCTATTGATCAAATCATTAAACAGGTTTATGGCATTCACTGGTGGTACAAGACAGCTAGCCATGCTACTGAACTGGCTGCTGGATTTTATAATCCTTGCAACCGGGATGGCTATGCATCTATAGCAGCAATGTTGAAGAAGCACGAGGCTACTCTAAAATCCAGATGTGTTGAGTTACGCACTTTGGGCCAGCATGAGGGCTTCCCAGAGGAATTGGCAGATCCAGAGGGGTTGGTTTGGTAGGTATTTTTATTAAAATAGTCGCTTCAGTTAGCTTCCTGGTGATAATCCTAGATAATATGAAAGCAATACCGTAAATAGGACTTTCAACCAATTATAGTAGTCACAACAAGTTGACCCTTCATCCTTTGCCTAAAGATGAATGGCCTCAAATAGAGAACCTTGGAGTAAAGGGCTCAAAGTTTGTGCTTATTTGTCATATGACTAAATCAGTAATAAATCAGGGTAATAAATAAATACCCAATAGCAGACTTGGCTGTCAAATTAATGAGAATTAGTAAGTGCTTGAGCAAGTGTGGTGGGCTGAAATATTGAAGTGTATACTGTAAACCATAAGGGGGTGGCGAGTCTCTTAATTGTTAGGACGTCTGTGTTACTAGCTGTATACCTAATTGCATGTGGCTGTTGTATATTGCAATGACAAAGCTTAACTTCTAATGTGTTCAAATGATATCACCAACCAGCTGGTCTCATTCTGATAATCAGTATAAAATTACAGTTGTTTGAATAGATAAATGCGGTAATAGTAAATATAGCTAGTTATGATACCCGGACATAGCATGATATGGCAAGGACACGCCATAGACATGGAAGGGACACGGATTTAATATATAAGAAGTGGGTATCGGATACTAAACGCCATGATACATTGCTCATTTTGAACTATCCATGCATCAAACAGTACTAGGAAACTGTAAAGAAAGAATTTTCTGGTATGAGTGTATTAGATATCTTGGGAATTAGGAAGCTTTGTTGGGACAATAAGAAGTACAAGAATGATAAAATTGAACCCTCCTCTTTTAGGAGAGATGAAGTTCAACATTGATGAAGTAGCTCAAGGAAACCCTGGACCTGCTGGGATTGGGTTTGTTTCCAGGGACAGCTCAATACTAACTTTTCTTCTGGCCCAATTAGTGTGACAGAATCTAATGAAGCTGAGGTTTTTGCTAAATGTAGAAGTTTACCTGAGAAAGGAAACTGAAAAATGTATTAATATAAGGAGATTCAAGAATGAGAAGAAGTGGGTTAGTAAGAAGGAATGAGAGCCCTGAGCATAGTCAGAGGTGCTCATTGTTAAGTCAACTTGATCTTCGGTAAAAAAAAGAAAAAGAAGAAGAAGAAAAACATGGAAATCAGGTTTTATTTCAAGAGACATGGGATCTTTGCTTGGCAATGTCGATGACTCTTTTGCACATCTATGGAGACTCATGTCCAAACAGAAATCATCTTGAACCGGTCACCAACTTTGTGAATGGGTCAATTTGATTTGATCGGGGTCAATCCACTGGGTCACAAAACTATGAGTCATCCCTATGAACAAGATACAAATTTTCTTTCATAAAGTGGAATGAGTATTGATGGTTGAGTGATCCAGCTTATTCTGCATGAATCCCATGCATAAAATCTCCTATCAAAGCAATCTAACCAAAATAAAGGAAATCACTTTAAAACCATACATGCCCATTTAAAATGACAAACCATGCACTAGACTTAAATGAAGTGAAGCCAAGGTGAAATTTATGCATAGTTTTCACGATTGACCTGTAGGCAATCTTCTTATGAATGTTCAAAACTGGCTGTCGGTCTGTGGGAACAGTAACTGCTCTTTTGTTTTCCTATCTGCATCTCGGAACAACTATAGCTTTTGTAGTGTTTGGTTACTTTATGAAATTGTGTTTAGCTGAAACTTATTGGGGAGGCAAAGATTGCAAAGTAAGTGTATGATGTCATTAGGAAACAACATGAATATTTATTTGATATTTCTGTCTGTTTTCAGGTGTTGAATGCTGCATGGGATGTTAGGATACCTGTGGCCAGTGAGAATGCTCTTCCATGTCATGATAGAGATGGATATAACAAGATACTGGAGAATGCCAAGCCTATGAACAATCCAGATGGAAGGCACTTGTCTGCATTCACCTACCTCCGTCTTAGCCTAACTCTTATGGAGAGACACAACTTCTCAGAGTTTGAACGCTTTGTCAAGAGAATGCATGGTAAACAACTGGACACGCTACTTCCTTTGGTTATTTATTTCAGGGACTCTTTTGGAAAATTTGTTACTTCTAATTGGTTTTCAAATGCTGATGAAAAAGCTCCCTGGATATCCCAAATATTAAACCAAGAAAAGATTTTTAGTCACTAAATAGAGTTCGAGTTATAATATATTTTCGATATTACTACTGATTTATGGGACTTGTCTACTCACTGTTCTTCTTTCTAGGGATTTACATATTTGTATTAAATATATTTCAGTTTGAGACCTTTCTGTAACCATCTGCAGGGGAAGCTGTTCTTGATCTTCAAGTGTAGACAAAGACGACGGAAGGGAGGAGGAGGGTTTCGTTGGGGAGACTTGTGTTCCTATGAATGATATACTTACAATAAATTTATTGTAAAGACAGGCATACATACATCTCCCCCTCTTTGTAAAAAAGAAATTCCCACAATGAATGGCATTCATAACCTGACCAGCTCAGTTACACTTTGTTCTTTGACCAAAGAAAAACAAGTATTTTGGTCAATTGGACTAATGCATTTGAACTCTACCAATTCATATAAGGGTACTACATAAATAAATAAAAACTGAAGTGCAGTTGTGAGTTTTTGCTCAAATCTGGTCGATTACAAAAACCCACCTGCTCATTCTCAAATTGACTGACGAACTTCAATGTTTTAGATTGATATCAATGCCCACAATAGCAAATCTGTTTTTGAATTGTACAGACTAAATTGTGAAGGAGTATGCAAGCATTGTCTCCTTACCTCAAAAATATATTATGTTTACTGCATTTTCTCTACAATATTTCTTTTAAGTTGCTTTTAGAATTCTGGTTGAACATCATGTGACGTTTATATATAAATGTTCCAATATAATGACCCTCGTAGCTATTCTTGAAGTATGCCCCTGCAAGAGTATTTGGGTTCTCATATAAATGAACCTTCTCAAATCCCTTTTTTTTTTTCGATCCATGAACCCAAGCCTAGTCGCAAATCTAAAGAGTGTCAAATAATGGATCAATGTATCTTATACTAAAGCTTGGAAAATTGGATTTTCATGAGAATGCGGGCACTTTGTTCCGGAATAAAATAATGCAAAAAGAATTTTTTAGGAAAGCTTTTGCATCAAACAAGGGGAAAAAAACAAGCAAAGAAGATCAAAGGTTTTCTCCATGGTGTAAAAGATTCATCGATCTTGCACATACATGTCCTAGATATATGAACTATGCAGTATATTATCACCATGCCTGACTCAAGGAACTGCCAGTATGTGCTGGCTGAGAATCATCATCTTTCATCTCTATGCCTATGCCTATTTGTATACTTGTATATAACGAACGGTTGGTGTGTCCACATGGGAAATCAAGATTTCATCCACCCTTTTTCCTTATTCACATCCTCATTGCCCATCATGTCCATATTAAATCCAATATGGAGGGATTTCTTCCCACACAACACCACCACATTGTAAAGAGCTTCGAACATGTGAAAAGACTATTGCAAAGTATTTATGCTCTTCTACTAATGCCTTTTAAGTGTTGGTATGAATGGTCAACAAAGGAAATTTTCAGAAGTATTTAAAACTCACGTGCTAAATGTTGAGCTTTAGAGGTCTTTTGTCTTTTACATATGTGATTGGAAAATAAGATTTAGTAGAAAAGTACTATATGCGCAAATACTGCATGTAGAACATTTTAATTTTTTTTTTTTACTTTTTTTATAAAATTTTCAAAATCCATGTAAAATTAAAATATAAAACTAGACATCGTGTTATTTTCTCAACTACATTCTACAACGGCATTTATCTACGATATTCAATAGCTATTTTAATTTCACATCTTACATATTTATAAATTCTAAAATATATATAAAAAATTACTTATGCAAGCCCTACCTTTCAGCACTTACTCAATACGAAAATGATGCGGGTGATTCTAAACTCACCCACAGGTAATGCTGAACACACCCCTTTGCTGAACTCACCTCCATCTTTTATTTTTTGAAAATATTTCTGCTAAGCCCACCCACAATATTACCCAAACTACCCACCCAAGGTCATTCTCCTCCTCTGGCTTTCCCTCGTCGACGATTTTGAAAAATCGAGCAAAGGCAGCAGCACATCGCCTCTTCTTCTTCTTGGTCGTTCTCCCTCCAAACAGCAGCAGTGCACATCGTTTGTCCTCCTTCTTCTTCTTCTTCCTCTTCTTCACACGACGCTCAGACAAGGTGGGTATTCTTCTTCTTTTTCTTTTTCTTCTTGTTCATATGTTTATCATTTTCAAATTCTCTTTAGGTCGTAATTTCTTCGTTAGATAGTAGAGACGTTTATTAAGATTTCATGGGGCTAATTCATGTGCATTCGTTCATCTTCCCAAAACCGTTTTCGCGAGCTGCTCGGCACTGAAATATTGGGCAATTCCCATCTGGACAGCATACATGTGCTGTGCAAAAAAAATTTTGCACGGCCTACATGCGCCGTACAGAAATGCATTGCACGGCCTACATGCGCCGTGCAGGAATATTTTTTTTTTTTTTTAAAGTTGTTAGGGATACATAATGGCCAAACATGAATTTTCCATGACCTTATGAAAACCCAGTGAGAATCTCCGGTTTTGATTACCAAACGTGGGCTGAAATAATGCAATATAGTTACGAGAAAATTGGCAAAAAGTGAAAACAATGCACTAATAATTTCAAGAATGATCTAAACTCCGGATATTATTAAACACATTCTAATTTTTTTTATATTAATTTACTTTTGACAATATTTTGAAGTTAGGCACCTCTTTAGAGCACGAATTGACAAATTCCAAAAGGAAAATGTGGGCATAACTTCTTAGAAAAGTTCCCTCCAATGAATAACAATAATGATAACTTGATTGTTTTTGCCCAGATTTCATCCAAAGTGATGGCCCACCAGATTATTAGACGGTGAATGTTTCTGGTAAATTGTATATACATCCCACATCCCTTTATGAAAAGTGAGTGTTTTTTCAAATTCACTTTTCACAAAGGGATGTGGGTGTGCTCATCATAATGCGAGGGTGCATATAGAATTCCATTTTCTTCTTTTACGCTTTATCTATTCTCTTCATGATTTTTATTTTTAACAGGTTTGAAGAAATGCCGAGGAGACCATCACGCCGTATTGGTGGCACCTCACGTCCGACAGGTGAAGACGCTAGTACTTCAAGCGAACCACCGAGAGTGCGGACGAAGATTGGCGTTGCTAGACCTCCTCGCCGAGGTGTGCATGCCAGTTCTTCGACAAGCATCCGTCAACGGCCAACAGCGTCTGAACGAAGACGCAAAATGGTTCAGGATCCACTGCCCGAGCCAGTTGACGAGGATATAGAGAGCTCTTCAGGGGATGATTCCTCAGGGGATGATTCCTCAGGGGATGAAGCAGGGCCGTCTAGTCCTCCACAACTGGCTAGTCATACTATAGAGGCAACAGGGGAGGATGATGGATCAGATGAGGATGCACAGCCATCTAGTCCACAAGCAGCGGCAGCAGGTGACGGTCCTATTCCCGGCGGTCCCGCCGACCTATCCGTCCTTGTGAGTATTAGGACGCACGTGGCCATTTCCATATGGGACGGAGAGGTAAAAGTTAATTACTTTAATATTTTAAGTAATTGTTTTCCAAATAAGTTATTTCATAGTTTATAATAAAAGACATTAATGAACATTAACACTTGTAATGTGCAGGAACGTGGCCCGCTCAAATGTATCAGCCATTGGCGTCAGCTGAAGGACTGGTACATACCTCTTCCTGAAGATGGATTGGATCTCTACGTGCCTATGTTTCGCGCTATCATAGACGAGTCTGGACTCGCAGACCTGAGGTGTTTCAGCTACCGATATATCTCTTCCCCCTTGGTTTCGGCCTTTGTTGAGCGATGGCAGCCCGATACCAATACCTTCCACATGCCGTTTGGGGAGATGACGATCACTTTAGATGATGTGCGTACTCTTCTCGACATCCCAGTTACGGGACTTCCCATCCACGTATCTACTAGTATGGGATTTACTGAGCAAGTAGATCTGCTGGAGCGAGGACTGGGTGTGGATAGGGCATCTGCGGCAGCAGAGTTGAACCTGGCACGAGGTGGGGTAGTGAGGATGGGATGGATCCGCCGGGTGTGCGGTGATATATCTCCTGCGTCATCCGTTGAGGAGGTAGAGTGTGCAGCCAGAGGCTATCTTCTTTATTTGTTAGGTTGCACACTATTCACCGATAAGTCCGCCACTCGAATCCCTATCTACTACTTATCTTTGTTGATGGACCTGACTCGGGTCCGTGATTATGCATGGGGGGCTGCTGCACTGGCGTATCTGTATCGCCAGTTGGGGACTGCCACGAGGGCAGATGTGTGACAGATTGCTGGATATCTGACACTGCTCACGGTAAGAACAATACATTGGTATATACAATTTATATATACATTTACATGCTCAATAATAAATTACTAGATTGAATGATTACTAATTATTTTTCATTTTCAGTCCTAGGTGTACGAGCACTTCCCATTCACCCGTCCTCCTGCACAGTGGGGATACACTGCAGGGATGCCTCTCGCAAGCCGCTGGAATCCTGGTCAGGAATCCGGAAATGCGAGAGAAAACATACAGCTGATGCGGGAGAGGTTGGATGCACTACATCCGAGCGAGGTGAGCACCCACCACATGAGAGTCCTTTACGCATATTTTACGTTTTTTTGTGGTTGCTTAGATGGAACATTATATTAATTTCTTGTTTCATTTATACGTGACAGGTCAGTTGGGATCCATACGTGAGTGCCAGGGCTCAGCACCCATTACATCAGATATCCTTCTTCTGTGGTTGCTTGAGAGCCCTAGATGTCATTGAACCCTACCACCCACACAGGGTTCTTCGACAGTTCGGCTACATTCAGACTATCCCATCCGCATCGCTCGCCCCCATTCGTGCATCTCGGGGAACTACTGCTGGTAAATACAAGGTCTCTTATGCATTTCTCGATCAATACTGGGTTACCTGGGAAGACCATGTATTATCTTTGGCACACCGCGGCCGTCGAGTCTCGCATGCATGGGAGTGTTCCTCGGACTACATCGAGTGGTACACTAGGACATCACACACCCGTGTACAGAACCCCGCCCGCCATTCCCACTATGACCCCAATGAGGGTAGAGATGACATGACTCCAAGAACTGTAAGGACATTTTTACCCATCATAATCCTTTGACATTGATGCATCATATTCCTTTGACACATTGTATTGTTTCTTATAGATCCATCGAGCGAAGGACCATATTTGTGCCACGCTTGCACGAACGGATGAGCCATCTGACTTTTATATTTGGGCATTGCAGACTACCCTCAAGATTCTAGATGGCTTGCCAGTGACATACCGCCGGCGTTCGTAGCAGCGTTGATAGTCATATCTTTGGATTGTTCACACTGAGTTTTTTTGATGAGATGTATAAGAAACTTCATGAAGGAATACAATTACATTTTTTTTGAATCGATGTGTATTCCGAAAAATTAAATGTATTACAAACTTTAATGTGTCAATCGAAGAATTTTGTCATTTTGTATGGACTTCTATTATCTTTGTCTTCTTATATGAGATGGTTGTTGTCTTTATTTTTTAGATGAAAAAATAATAGATCTGCTCGGCCAACAACCACCATGTATATACATTCTGCTCGGAACATGTTGGCTGTGCAGAATTGTTTTGCACGGAACATGTTGGCTGTGCAGAATTGCTTTGCACGGAACATGTTGGCTGTGCAGAATTGTTTTGTACGGAACATATTGGCTGTGCAATACACAGATTCATTCTTTTGTGCCATATAGAAAACATTGCTCACAAGGGTCTTCACTAATAAACACACAGCATAATAGCATACAAAAATTAATGACACAATAACATAATAACATACAAGTTTACATCACATTGAATGTGCAATAATTTAATCACTGTCAATGTTAACCGACTCCTGGGTTGCAACACTCTCTCCAATAATTTCTTTGAATCGATCGATGCTATGAGCATATGGTATTTGCCATCCATCTGCATTAGGGTGGTGGTGTATATGCCAATTTGTAGCAATAGAAGGCATGGGAGCCCCGGGGGTTATAAAGACCTGTACGAAATGGTTTCCATTGACAAAACCAATGGCGATAATTTTGTGAGAGCAAGGTGGAATCGGGGATGACTTCAAAGGCAGGAAAGTAAGGCATTGCTGCACGGAAAGGTGGACCAATACAATGTTATAATATGAAGCAATCAGGTGACCCATGTCTGGCATTGTCATCCAACGATCATATGAAGGATTGCTATCATAATACACCAATGCATAATACAGCTCCCCAACCCTCTCATCTCCTCCATATACCAATGAATAATAGTGCTGATACTTCTGCAGTTCATTGCTCAAATCCAGTGTAACCCGCTTCTAACTATCCTCACCCATGCCCAGAAGACCAGCTATGGCTCTGAATCCACAATTACCATCCGCAACAACATCCTTAACAGTCTCTATATAAGGTCCTAGAGACTTAGGAAGCAAATGCTCTAACGTGCATGATCGAGAGCGGCGGACACTCAGTTTTTTAGGTTGCTTCTCCGTTACACCCAGACGATTTGATCCAGGTAGAACGCTATCTTCGATCGAGAGTGCATACTCAAAAGCCGATGGCTCCCGACGCGTAGACGAATCCAACTTCTTCTTCTTTGAGGATGAACGACCCCGAGTATTGAATTTAACATCCGGCTCAAGAAGAGAAGTAGACGAAGGACACCCCAATTCTCTGAGTTTTTTCAATATTTGTATTTTTCCAGCGTCATCAGTACTCTGAAATTTCTTATTGATTAACTCGAATTCGGAAGTTGTGGTCAACTCGAGGGCTTCATTCACTTTAGTGGAGTCTAAATTGAGCTTTCTCCAGTACTGATGGACACAACTCAGTGGTATTTGAGTGCCTTCCCTTATGTATTCGGCAATTTCGTGTGCACATGGTAATCCATGGGTCCGTCGAATTACGCACCCACATGCCGCCGAATCAGGACCAATATAACCAGCTCTTATCGACTCATTCAGGACTATATCCAAAGCATTCCTTGATATAAATCCTCTCAACTCACGAAACCATGCCGGTTTGAACTTATGTTGCACGGTGTTCATGCTCTTTTCAAAAGAAGCCTTTATCTCCGTAAAGAGCAACTCCAGCAATGCATGTATTACCTTCCAGGACGCATCAAAGCTACAGTTCGATGTGCCAAGGTGTCTCTTCAATTTTGCATGTGCGCTCTCAGCCCTGTTCGTAGTTACGTTTCCAAAGTGCATATGCCGATCCGTCCAAGCAGCCACAAAATGTTCCTTGTGGTTATTCAACCACGAGTTCTTCACATAATCAACAGCATGTGGATGCCCACAAAAATTCCTTTCCAATGAGCTTAGAAGTTGACTGTAGTCATTTTCCGTGGGAGAGACTACCAACATGTTCCAACAAGTTATAAACACATCCCATCCGTCGTTGGTCTCAAAATACTTCTTACAATTTGCCAAGATGTTCCTTGAAATATGCCACCTGCATAATAAGTTTGCTGCATTCGGAAAAACAATGTTAATTGCATTAATCAGAGCTAACTCTCTGTCGGTGACAATCACACGGGGCATAATGCATCCATCCATTAATTCTTTCAGCCTCTCCAAAGCCCATCTGTAATTGGCCTCCCTCTCTGATTGAAGGTACACAAAAGCAACGGAGAAAGTCAATTGAGTAGATGTGACACCAACAATCTCAAGCAAGGGAAGTCGATATCTATTAGTCTTGTATGTGGAATCCATTATCAAAACTTCTGGAAACGCACGTAACAACTGAATAGATGATGGATGTGCCCAGAATAGGTCCATCATAGCATCTGTAGCGTCTTTGCTAGTGTGATACTCAATGTAGTTGTTCTGATCCAAATGCATCATGAGTTGCTGCATCTGTGATCGATCGGCCAATTCAGTCACCCTCCACTTCTGACGAGCATTGTAGATACTCTTTATCGTAGTGGTGTTGTGTACGTCCCTTTCCTGTAATGTTCGAAGGATGTTCCTCGGCTTCACCATACTCTTCGACATATCAATCAAAACATTGATTTCGTCTCCAGAAAGCCTCCCGGTGAACGAGTGCCCCTCGAGATGTTGTGCATTTGGATGATTATGCACTTCACAAACCACTGTTAACATCCAATCATTGTCATTTGCCAACTTCCGGCCCTTCAAAGCAAAAGGGCAACTACATTTCTTCGTTCCCGTTACCTTATTAGGATTTTTCTTGTGGCAGACATTCGATGGACCCTTATAACTTCCGCTTCTCTCACAAGATAAAACTATTCTCGGCTTCCTACCATCTCCACCAGCATCTGAAGTTTTGATTACAATTACCAAGCCATGTTTCTTTCCAACTTCCCTTGTCCATTGGATTAGGTCCTCTCGGCTTCTGAATATTGTGTCAGTGGTGAAAACATTAATAAAATCCAAAGAGCACTCACTGGCACCGGTTGATTGAATCTCCTGAAAATATGAATGATAAATCTTAGTACATTAATGCACAAGACTATATGCCATCCTTGTAAAATGTGCTCGGTTTACTTCTGCTGTGCAAAATTAATTTGCACGGTACACTTCTGCTGTGCAAAAATCTATTGCACGGCAGAAGTCTGCCGTGCAAACTAATTTTGCACGGAGAAGTCTTCCGTGCAATCTAATTTTGCATGGCATAATTGTGCCGTGCAAAATATATTTGCACGGAAAGTATTGCCGTGCAAATGCAAGATGTTTGACACTTTTTGGCCGTGCAGTATGCATTTGCATGGCTCTGGATTACCGAGCACGACGCGCGAATTTTAAATTAAACGTTGGAAAGGAAGTCAAGATGTATACCTCCTCTTCATGGATCGTCAGTTGCTTGTCCATATTGAAAAATGCCTACTTCAAATCGAAAATGTGGTGTAGGGAGATGAGTACCTCTAATATCTTTGAACAAATGGAGGAGACTTGAAGAAACTTTTTAATAGTTGGAGAAAGATGATGAGGAAGGAGAAGAAATTCAATGAAGATGAGTGCAGATAAATAGTTTCGAAACAGTGGATAAATGTGATAATGAAGGATAAGAAGAAGAGGAGGAGGAGATGAGTAGAACCAAGGGCACGAGACGATGCTAAACGGCCAAAGGAAGCAGAGGATGATGGAGAAGGGTTGTTTCGTCATTTCACATGGGGGCATTTTGGTAATAAAAAAAATTAAAATGTGGGTGTGTACAGTAATACATGTGGGTGCCAATAGAATCACCCAAATGATGCCCCTACAAACATAAACATGGTACTGTATTTCAAAAGTATAAATTTCAGATATGCAAAATTTTCATATGTAAATCTCACTTTCCATACATGTAATCAGTTTCAAACTCAGGGACTACTGTTTTGGAAACCAATTTCCCATTTCAAAGAGCATATCGGTTTCTGACAACAACATGACCGAGTGAGACCGACCGAGGAAATGCCAGATTTATGCTCTCGCAGTGCACGTCACCGTTTGAGAATTTTTGCTCTGGAGAATCCACTTCTCTCCGTCCTTAAACCCCCTCAAAACCCTAATCTTCTTCTTCTCCTCCTCCTCTCACATTTATTTCAAGCAATGGATCCAACCCTTCTGCAACAAAAATTCCTCCCAATGGAAAGATTCAATCTTCAAAGGTTTTTACTCTCTCTCTCTCTCTCTCTCCCTCTCTCTCTCCATTGCACAAGATCTGTTTTTATTTCAGTTTGATTTGATCTGGAGTTTTGTATGTAGGGTTAGTAATTGAATTGCCATGAGCTGTTGTTTCTCCTCCTTCCACTCATTGAATCTCATTGCAACTCTGGCTGCAGTTATTGAATCTGAGAAATGTGGGTGCAGTTTTTTTTTTTCATTTCTGTTAAGGACGGTTTGTTTTTGTTTTTTTTATTTGCCTCATTGAATCTTTCTGAAGTTTATTAATTTGAGATTGGGTGTTGCGGATGATGTTGTTTTGATTGAAAGATTTTATGGGCATTATTGCTTAGAGAGTTTAGTGGATTCTATAAAAGTGACCTTTGGAGAGATGTGGATGGGGTGCTAATGCTCTGATGATAGTATTTGTTGACTCTTTTGTATTCTTTGGACTTGGGTCTTTGTGCTTTTTAATTAACTTTAAGTAATCCCATAGCATCATTAAAAAAAAAAAAAAAACAAAGCAGTCAAAGAATTTATTGAAATTTGTTTTCTTCTACTATAATTTGCATCTTCTGTTGTACTTGTTTGGATGCTAGAATTCCTACATTGAGTATGAAAGATCACCGCCCTTTGTGCCATACACGTTGGGCGTGCATTTCCAAATCAAAGGATGCCTGGTAAATTACAAAGTAGAAATGAAGAAGCAGGCTAGGTAGGAATTTCAAGAATTTTTTTGCATTTCCACATCGTTCTAGATAGCTGGGAGATTGATACTCTCTCATTTCAAGATCTTTCTCTACGACTTCCTCTTGGTTGAGAGAGTGAATTTTCTCCTATTTGTTTCAGTTTCTGGTGAAAGGCTGTGAGAGAATGAATTTTCTCAAGTGGGGAGTGAGTCCTACTTGGTTGAGTTATTCTCCTAACCAGTATTTTCTTCTCCTATTATAATGACAAGCTGTACTTGAAGTCTTTCCCTTCGTGAAATAGAAAGAATTTTAGTTTGATTTCACCATTGCTGTCTTGCATCATTTCTCACTTTCCACCAAATAAACTGCTGTTTGAATTGATTGCTTGCATTTTTTTTTTCTCTTGAGATCACCATTCATGAATACTGCACATCTGCATCCATTTTTTTTGTGATTATGTTAATGGGCCCCACTGAATCATGTGGGTTGCAACATCCAACAGCCTTTAAATAATTTATGCTGTATGGGAAATGGTGGAGGTCCAACAAACTGAATTCTGTGCTTTTGTTCTTTTTGGGTTCTTGATTATTGGCTATATATGATTTGATTTTGAGTCTAATCTCAGATTTGTTTCATTGAAGCAGCTTTATAGAGGTACTGATGGGCTCATTGCATCGGATTTGGAAAAGAACAGATAGATAGGAAATAACTACACTGCTGCTGGTACATGATGTTATTGAAGTGTTCATTTTATTTGGTTTATTTCAATGTTTATTATTCCCTTGAAAATTGGAGTCTTTCTTTCTTTCTTGTTTTCTTTCGCTTAACTAAATGGGTTAAAAATTCTCTGTTTTATAGTTCTAGTCTTTTGATATACTTCTAAGATTGTGTATTCAATTTGGCTGTAAAACGTGCTGGATATGGGCATGATAAAGGATTTATTTATTTGTCTACCAATTTAGCTTTTTGTATCCATATCCAGTGCCGATTCCATTTACAAGGTCTGGTTCAAAAAACCAATTTATTCCTTGAATATCCAGATCTGAGGCCAGAACCCTTTTTTCACAATTTGGACAACCAGGTCTGATTCTAGACTATTGCTGTGATTTTAGCCATAAGATTCACTAAATAGTAATTGTCACAATAATGACATTGGTTAAACAGGTACGGATCAAATCGGATTATTAATTGGTTCTGGATCCATTGATGTTCAACCGGCCTAATTATTAAATGGATCCTATATATGTATCCATAGTCACTTTTTTGGGTTTTTTTTCCTGGATTTTTTGTAATCAGTTAGAATTATAATTATGTTAATATAATATACTTAATAAGCTTATTGGCCCTGACAAGAGCCTGTCAATAAGGAGATGCTCACTGTCGCATCAACAAGGTTGCAGGTTGAAGTCATGTCAACAATTGCTTTTAAGTTAATTAATTTTAAGGGCAAAACATATATTTTCTTAAGTTTTTTCTCTTTCCATTTTCTTCTTCCAATATTTGTTTGTGCTTGACTTACTTGCTTTTTTAGCTGTATCAGGAGAGGGAGGGAGGGAGGGAGGGAGGGAGAGAGAGAGAGAGAGAGAGAGAGGGAGAGAGAGACCGCAAGAGGGTGGGAGTCCCATTTCTTTCAGGTGATGCAATGTGCTTCACCAGATGAATGTGATGCAAGAGGGTGGGAGTCCCATTTCTTTTAGGTGATGCAATGTGCTTCACCAGATGGTCCTAGGTGGATGCAATGCTCTTCCACATTTTCTCACCTCCATTGCTGTTTTTGACTTCTGATTATACTTTGTCAATAATCTTTTGCTTTCCATTTTTTTATTTTATTTTATTATCTCTTTGTAATGGGTTGGTGCAATCTTTTATTCCTAACTATGAATGCAGCTGCTTTGCAGCCAAGGTTTGTTACATCTACTGATTCGAGGAAGTTTCTTGTGAAAGATTTGTGTGACATGGTTTCTCAGGGTCATCCTTCTAGGAGGGATCATCCCTCAATCAAGTGTAGGTCTGTCCCACTTGATCTATCACCCATTGAACTTGTTGATAATGGTCAGGCAGATAATGTCAACAGTAAGAAGTCAAACAACATACTGAGCACGACTGGGTTGGTGGTAGCAGCTGGCAGAATATGGAACTTTCTTAATCAGCCTTCTGATATCTTGCAGCCAAAGGAAAACCTGAAGCAGATTAGTGCATGCAAGAATAAGAGTGTCACATCTTATTCTGATGGCAATGCCAAAGCATCAATATTGGCTGGTACAGAATACTATAGCATTGATTTGAAGTCTGATGCCTGTTTCCCACTTGCTGTTAAATCAGGCTTAAAGCATCCAAAAATTACTCAGAAAATGTTATTGTCAGAACCATGCATTGGACAAAATAACAGTTCTTCATCGCGGAGAGGTGTCCAGGCAGGTAACTCCCATGAGCAGGCAGAATTCTGGAAGACAGATGGGCACACAAGTTTAGGAATTGCTCATGATTTGGGAAGGATATATGGATGCATGTGTCAAAACCCTTTTTATAATTTGAAAGATCTGCTCAATTTCACCAAGAAGGAATACAAGAAACCTGCTGAAAGAAACATTTTGGAGAATAGAACTTCAGTCGAAGATGAAACCACCTTAGATTGTAGAGAGAACCATCTTCCTAAGATACCTAGGGATAAAGATCCTGTAGGCAATGAATCTAGTGCGTCAGTTGAAAATGTACGACCTTCTGTTAGCTCTCTTCATACTGCATATTCACTTGGAACTGTCATGAATTTAGAGACGGCCATTATTTCAAGGATTCCAAGTTCAAGCCTGTACACAGATTACCATCTTAAATTTTTAGCATCAACAAATTGTTCAGTTGAAAATTGCCAGCAATTATCTGAAACTTGTGGTGTTGTAGTTGAGACTTCAGAAGCGCCTTGCCTTGAGGATGCAATTGTGCTTAGAAATCAGAAAATTGATTACAAGGGAGCTCTCCTAGAGGATGACACTCCAATAAATGCTGGCTTATCAATGCACAAGAAACCTGATAATATTCTTGCCAATCAAAAGCATGCCATGGCTGGGGCGCTGGCTGGAACATTTGTTAGCCTTTGTCTACATCCTGTCGATACAATCAAAACTGTCATTCAAGCTCGGATAAAAAATGAGCAATCCATCCCTCAAATTTTTGGATCAATTGTATCTGAGAGAGGTAAGGATTAGTAGGGCTTTCTTTCTTACTTTTCTGTGTTTCTGGACAGGTCAGGCCGATGAATAAGACTCCGGAGCTAGAATAATTTGCCTGAAGGAATGCGAAAAATAATTGATTTAATCATCTGCTTTGCTCTTTAAGATGTACATTTTGGTCAAGGTTCAAAATTATTCATATGATGGACCTGTTTGGGTTGGGTAGGGCTTGATCAAGTCTCCCATCCCAGCTGTTCTTCTTTAATTTCCCCAAAACCGATCTCTCCAATTTCCCTGCTACCGCAAAACACATCCTTTCAATTCCCCTCATCCTCCTCCTTCAATCTCCCTTTTCTCCTCATCTCTCCTCTGCCCCATTCTGCTGTTACTTAACTGCTCATCTTCTTTCTACCAAAGATTGAAAAAAGAACAAAGAGAAAAAAGAAAAGAAATGGGAACCTGACTCGACCAGACCCGACTTCCACCGTGTTGGGGGCTGAGTCCCTTTTTAAAAACCCCGACGCAAATAGCGTACAAGTTAGGCATCTCTCACTAGGGCAACATATCTGGTGATTCAGTCCCATCTGATTGTCTTGCCCGAACCGATTATATCAGATAAAAATAAATAATTATCTCGGTTCATAGATCTCAATGTTCTGCTTCATATGCCTAAATCTTGTTTTGTCAGAACCTGTCTAAATAATGGATATTGCCCAACTTCCACCCAGTTGGAAGCCAAGTTCGTTTTTTAAAACCCTGACACAAATAGCATACAAGTTGGGCATCTCCCACTAGGGCAACAGATCTGGCGATTTAGTCCCATCTGGTTGTCTGGCCTGAACCAGTTATATCAGGCAATTCAGTCCCATCTGGTCGTCTGGCCTTAACCAGTTATATCAAATGTTCATAGATCTCAATGTTCTGCTTCATATGCCTAAATCTTGTTTTGTCTGGGCTCTGTCTAAATAATGGACCTTGTTTACAGGTGTAACGGGACTCTATCGTGGAATTTCAAGCAATATTGCCTCTTCAGCTCCAATTTCGGCTGTGTACACCTTCACATATGAATCAGTTAAAGGGGCCCTTCTGCCACTCTTGCCAAAGGTGATTTTGTATGTTCAATTATTCAATCCTCTTTACTGTGATAGCAAGCATGTAATCTTATTCTTTAAGGACTTCTCATCTGATTTCACATGCAGGAATACCATTCTTTCGCACATTGCACAGCAGGCGGCTGTGCTAGTATTGCTACTTCATTTATTTTTACTCCTAGTGAGCGTATTAAGCAGCAGATGCAAGTTGGTTCATGCTATCGAAACTGTTGGTATTACCATTCTACTTTTCTTTCCTTTATAACGTCATATCCTTCTTGTGAAACTAGGTTTCATAGGATACTTTCCTCTTTTAGATCTGATTTATTGGCTTTTGCATCTTTCATCGGTAATGCCATGACCAACATTATCGTCATCATCATAAAAGCGCTGGCCCATTTATTTGTGGTAGGTGTGAGCAGGTCTGAGGGGTGACTGTTGATGGTGATTCTCATATCCTGCTGTTGTGGTGAGTCCATGTCCATGTGTGCAGGAGAAAACAAGGTATCTAGAAGAGGGTGATTGAGATTTGGAGGGATCTTAAGGCAGTGTTGTGGATCAGGT